>JAVRKA010000538.1:0-91490 GCA_034508555.1 Venustoraphidia nigricollis
TCGACACCTATATCTGAAATGCCTATCGACACCTATATCTGAAATGCCTATCGACACCTATATCTGAAATGCCTATCGACACCTATATCTGAAATGCCTATCGACACCTATATCTGAAATGCCTATCGACACCTATATCTGAAATGCCTATCGACACCTATATCTGAAATGCCTATCGACACCTATTTTTGAAATGCCTATCGGAAACTACATCTGAAATGCCTATTAGCACCTATATTTGAAATGCCTATCGGCAACCATATCTGGAATGCCTATCGGCACCTATATTTGAAATGCCTATCGGCTTCTATATCTGAAATGCCTATTGGCACCTATTTTTAAAATGCCAATCGGCAACTATATCTGAAATGCCTATCGGCACCTATATCTGAAATGCCTATCGACACCTATATCTGAAATGCCTATCGACACCTATAACTGAAATGCCTATCGACACCTATATCTGAAATGCCTATCGACACCTATATCTGAAATGCCTATCGACACCTATATCTGAAATGCCTATCGACACCGATTTTTGAAATGCCTATCGGAAACTACATCTGAAATGCCTATCAGCACCTATATTTGAAATGCCTATCGGCAACCATATCTGGAATGCCTATCGGCACCTATATTTGAAATGCCTATCGATTTCTATATCTAAAATGCCTATCGGCACCTATTTTTAAAATGCCAATCGGCAACTATATCTGAAATGCCTATCGGCACCTATATCTGAAATGCCTATAGGCACCTATATCTGAAATGCCTATCGACACCTATATCTGAAAAGCCTATCGACACCTATATCTGAAATGCCTATCGACACCTATATCTGAAATGCCTATCGACACCTATATCTGAAATGCCTCTCGTCACCTATATCTGAAATGCCTATCGACACCTATATCTGAAATGCCTATCGACACCTATATCTGAAATGCCTATCGACACCTATATCTGAAATGCCTATCGACACCTATATCTGAAATGCCTATCGACACCTATATCTGAAATGCCTATCGACACTTATATCTGAAATGCCTATCGACACCTATATCTGAAATGCCTATCGACACCTATATCTGAAATGCCTATCGACACCTATTTTTGAAATGCCTATGGGAAACTACATCTGAAATGCCTATCAGCACCTATATTTGAAATGCCTATCGGCAACCATATCTGGAATGCCTATCGGCACCTATATTTGAAATGCCTATCGGCTTCTATATCTGAAATGCCTATCGGCACCTATTTTTAAAATGCCAATCGGCAACTATATCTGAAATGCCTATCGGCACCTTTATCTGAAATGCCTATCGACACCTATATCTGAAATGCCTATCGACACCTATATCTGAAATGCCTATCGACACCTATATCTGAAATGCCTATCGACACCTATATCTGAAATGCCTATCGACACCTATATCTGAAATGCCTATCGACACCTATTTTTGAAATGCCTATCGGAAACTACATCTGAAATGCCTATCAGCACCTATATTTGAAATGCCTATCAGCAACCACATCTGGAATGCCTATCGGCACCTATATTTGAAATGCCTATCGGCTTCTATATCTGAAATGCCTATCGGCACCTATTTTTAAAATGCCAATCGGCAACTATATCTGAAATGCCTATCGGCACCTATATCTGAAATGCCTATCGACACCTATATCTGAAATGCCTATCGACACCTATATCTGAAATGCCTATCGACACCTATATCTGAAATGCCTATCGACACCTATATCTGAAATGCCTATCGACACCTATATCTGAAATGCCTATCGACACCTATATCTGAAATGCCTATCGACACCTATATCTGAAATGCCTATCGACACCTATTTTTGAAATGCCTATCGGAAACTACATCTGAAATGCCTATTAGCACCTATATTTGAAATGCCTATCGGCAACCATATCTGGAATGCCTATCGGCACCTATATTTGAAATGCCTATCGGCTTCTATATCTGAAATGCCTATCGGCACCTATTTTTAAAATGCCAATCGGCAACTATATCTGAAATGCCTATCGGCACCTATATCTAAAATGCCTATCGACACCTATATCTGAAATGCCTATCGACACCTATATCTGAAATGCCTATCGACACTTATATCTGAAATGCCTATCGACACCTATATCTGAAATGCCTATCGACACCTAAATCTGAAATGCCTATCGACACCTATATCTGAAATGCCTATTGACACCTATATCTGAAATACCTATCGACACCTATTTTTGAAATGCCTATCGGAAACTACATCTGAAATGCCTATCAGCACCTATATTTGAAATGCCTATCGGCAACCATATCTGGAATGCCTATCGGCACCTATATTTGAAATGCCTATCGGCTTCTATATCTGAAATGCCTATCGGCACCTATTTTTAAAATGCCAATCGGCAACTATATCTGAAATGCCTATCGGCACCTATATCTGAAATGCCTATCGACACCTATATCTGAAATGCCTATCGACACCTATATCTGAAATGCCTATCGACACCTATATCTGAAATGCCTATCGACACCTATATCTGAAATGCCTATCGACACCTATTTTTGAAATGCCTATCGGAAACTACATCTGAAATGCCTATCAGCACCTATATTTGAAATGCCTATCGGCAACCATATCTGGAATGCCTATCGTCACCTATATTTGAAATGCCTATCGGCTTCTATATCTGAAATGCCTATCGGCACCTATTTTTAAAATGCCAATCGGCAACTATATCTGAAATGCCTATCGGCACCTATATCTGAAATGCCTATCGACACCTATATCTGAAATGCCTATCGACACCTATATCTGAAATGCCTATCGACACCTATATCTGAAATGCCTATCGACACCTATATCTGAAATGCCTATCGACACCTATATCTGAAATGCCTATCGACACCTATATCTGAAATGCCTATCGACACCTATATCTGAAATGCCTATCGACACCTATATCTGAAATGCC
Source organism: Venustoraphidia nigricollis (assembly GCA_034508555.1). Lineage (NCBI taxonomy): Eukaryota > Metazoa > Arthropoda > Insecta > Raphidioptera > Raphidiidae > Venustoraphidia > Venustoraphidia nigricollis. The sequence goes on from JAVRKA010000538.1 coordinate 2,999, forward strand.
TATCGACACCTATTTTTGAAATGCCTATCGGAAACTACATCTGAAATGCCTATCAGCACCTATATTTGAAATGCCTATCGGCAACCATATCTGGAATGCCTATCGGCACCTATATTTGAAATGCCTATCGGCTTCTATATCTGAAATCCCTATCGGCTCCTATTTTTAAAATGCCAATCGGCAACTATATCTGAAATGCCTATCGGCACCTATATCTGAAATGCCTATCGACACCTATATCTGAAATGCCTATCGACACCTATATCTGAAATGCCTATCGACACCTATATCTGAAATGCCTATCGACACCTATATCTGAAATGCCTATCGACACCTATATCTGAAATGCCTATCGACACCTATATCTGAAATGCCTATCGACACATATTTTTGAAATGCCTATCGGAAACTACATCTGAAATGCCTATCAGCACCTATATTTGAAATGCCTATCGGCAACCATATCTGGAATGCCTATCGGCACCTATATTTGAAATGCCAATCGGCTTCTATATCTGAAATGCCTATCGGCACCTATTTTTAAAATGCCAATCGGCAACTATATCTGAAATGCCTATCGGCACCTATATCTGAAATGCCTATCGACACCTATATCTGAAATGCCTATCGACACATATATCTGAAATGCCTATCGACACCTATATCTGAAATGCCTATCGACACCTATATCTGAAATGCCTATCGACACCTATATCTGAAATGCCTATCGACACCTATATCTGAAATGCCTATCGACACCTATTTTTGAAATGCCTATCGGAAACTACATCTGAAATGCTTATCAGCACCTATATTTGAAATGCCTATCGGCAACCATATCTGGAATGCCTATCGGCACCTATATTTGAAATGCCTATCGGCTTCTATATCTGAAATGCCTATCGGCACCTATTTTTAAAATGCCAATCGGCAACTATATCTGAAATGCCTATCGGCACCTATATCTGAAATGCCTATCGACACCTATATTTGAAATGCCTATCGACACCTATATCTGAAATGCCTATCGACACCTATATCTGAAATGCCTATCGACACCTATATCTAAAATGCCTATCGACACCTATATCTGAAATGCCTATCGACACCTATATCTGAAATGCCTATCGACACCTATATCTGAAATGCCTATCGACACCTATATCTGAAATGCCTATCGACACCTATTTTTGAAATGCCTATCGGAAACTACATCTGAAATGCCTATCAGCACCTATATTTGAAATGCCTATCGGCAACCATATCTGGAATGCCTATCGGCACCTATATTTGAAATGCCTATCGGCTTCTATATCTGAAATGCCTATCGGCCCTTATTTTTAAAATGCCAATCGGCAACTATATCTAAAAATGCCTATCGGCACCTATATCTGAAATGCCTATCGACACCTATATCTGAAATGCCTATCGACACCTATATCTGAAATGCCTATCGACACCTATATCTGAAATGCCTATCGACACCTATATCTGAAATGCCTATCGACACCTATATCTAAAATGCCTATCGACACCTATATCTGAAATGCCTAACGACACCTATTTTTGAAATGCCTATCGGAAACTACATCTGAAATGCCTATCAGCACCTATATTTGAAATGCCTATCGGCAACCATATCTGGAATGCCTATCGGCACCTATATTTGAAATGCCTATCGGCTTCTATATCTGAAATGCCTATCGGCACCTATTTTTAAAATGCCAATCGGCAACTATATCTGAAATGCCTATCGGCACCTATATCTGAAATGCCTATCGACACCTATATCTGAAATGCTTATCGACACCTATATCGGAAATGCCTATCGACACCTATATCTGAAATGCCTATCGACACCTATATCTGAAATGCCTATCGACACCTATATCTGAAATGCCTATCGACACCTATATCTGAAATGCCTATCGACACCTATATCTGAAATGCCTATCGACAACTATTTTTGAAATGCCTATCGGAAACTACATCTGAAATGCCTATCAGCACCTATATTTGAAATGCCTATCGGCAACCATATCTGGAATGCCTATCGGCACCTATATTTGAAATGCCTATCGGCTTCTATATCTGAAATGCCTATCGGCACCTATTTTTAAAATACCAATCGGCAACTATATCTGAAATGCCTATCGGCACCTATATCTGAAATGCCTATCAACACCTATATCTGAAATGCCTATCGACACCTATATCTGAAATGCCTATCGACACCTATATCTGAAATGCCTATCGACACCTATATCTGAAATGCCTGTCGACACCTATATCTGAAATGCCTATCGACACCTATATCTGAAATGCCTATCGACACCTATATCTGAAATGCCTATCGACACCTATTTTTGAAATGCCTATCGGAAACTACATCTGAATTGCCTATCAGCACCTATATTTGAAATGCCTATCAGCAACCATATCTGGAATGCCTATCGGCATCTATATTTGAAATGCCTATCGGCTTCTATATCTGAAATGCCTATCGGCACCTATTTTTAAAATGCCAATCAGCAACTATATCTAAAATGCCTATCGGCACCTATATCTGAAATGCCTATCGACACCTATATCTGAAATGCCTATCGACACCTATATCTGAAATGCCTATCGACACTTATATCTGAAATGCCTATCGACACCTATATCTGAAATGCCTATCGACACCTATATCTGAAATCCCTATCGACACCTATATCTGAAAAGCCTATCGACACCTATATCTGAAATGCCTATCGACACCTATATCTGAAATGCCTATCGACACCTATATCTGAAATGCCTATCGACACCTATTTTTGAAATGCCTATCGGAAACTACATCTGAAATGCCTATTAGCACCTATATTTGAAATGCCTATCGGCAACCATATCTGGAATGCCTATCGGCACCTATATTTGAAATGCCTATCGGCTTCTATATCTGAAATGCCTATCGGCACCTATTTTTAAAATGCCAATCGGCAACTATATCTGAAATGCCTATCGGCACCTATATCTGAAATGCCTATCGACACCTATATCTGAAATGCCTATCGACACCTATATCTGAAATGCCTATCGACACCTATATCTGAAATGCCTATCGACACCTATATCTGAAATGCCTATCGACACCTATATCTGAAATGCCTATCGACACCTATATCTGAAATGCCTATCGACACCTATATCTGAAATGCCTATCGACACCTATTTTTGAAATGCCTATCGGAAACTACATCTGAAATGCCTATCAGCACCTATATTTAAAATGCCTATCGGCAACCATATCTGGAATGCCTATCGGCACCTATATTTGAAATGCCTATCGGCACCTATTTTTAAAATGCCATTCGGCAACTATATCTGAAATGCCTATCGGCACCTATATCTGAAATGCCTATCGACACCTATATCTGAAATGCCTATCGACACTTATATCTGAAATGCCTATCGACACCTATATCTGAAATGCCTATCGACACCTATATCTGAAATGCCTATCGACACCTATATCTGAAATGCCTATCGACACCTTTATCTGAAATGCCTATCGACACCTATATCTGAAATGCCTATCGACACCTATATCTGAAATGCCTATCGACACCTATTTTTGAAATGCCTATCGGCAACCATATCTGGAATGCCTATCGGCACCTATATTTGAAATGCCTATCGGCTTCTATATCTGAAATGCCTATCGGCACCTAATTTTAAAATGCCAATCGGCAACTATGTCTGAAATGCCTATCGGCACCTATATCTGAAATGCCTATCGACACCTATATCTGAAATGCCTATCGACACCTATATCTGAAATGCCTATCGACACCTATATCTGAAATGCCTATCGACACCTATATCTGAAATGCCTATCGACACCTATATCTGAAATGCCTATCGACACCTATATCTGAAATGCCTATCGACACCTATATCTGAAATGCCTATCGACACCTATTTTTGAAATGCCTATCGGAAACTACATCTGAAATGCCTATCAGCACCTATATTTGAAATGCCTATCGGCAACCATATCTGGAATGCCTATCGGCACCTATATTTGAAATGCCTATCGGCTTCTATATCTGAAATGCCTATCGGCCCTTATTTTTAAAATGCCAATCGGCAACTATATCTGAAATGACTATCGGCACCTATATCTGAAATGCCTATCGACACCTATATCTGAAATGCCTATCGACACCTATATCTGAAATGCCTATCGACACCTATATCTGAAATGCCTATCGACACCTATATCTGAAATTCCTATCGACACCTATATCTGAAATGCCTATCGACACCTATATCTGAAATGCCTATCGACACCTATTTTTGAAATGCCTATCGGAAACTACATCTGAAATGCCTATCAGCACCTATATTTGAAATGCCTATCGGCAACCATATCTGGAATGCCTATCGGCACCTATATTTGAAATGCCTATCGGCTTCTATATCTGAAATGCCTATCGGCACCTATTTTTAAAATGCCAATCGGCAACTATATCTGAAATGCCTATCGGCACCTATATCTGAAATGCCTATCGACACCTATATCTGAAATGCCTATCGACACCTATATCTGAAATGCCTATCGGCACCTATATCTGAAATGCCTATCGACACCTATATCTGAAATGCCTATCGACACCTATATCTGAAATGCCTATCGACACCTATATCTGAAATGCCTATCGACACCTATATCTGAAATGCCTATCGACACCTATTTTTGAAATGCCTATCGGAAACTACATCTGAAATGCCTATCAGCACCTATATTTGAAATGCCTATCGGCAACCATATCTGGAATGCCTATCGTCACCTATATTTGAAATGCCTATCGGCTTCTATATCTGAAATGCCTATCGGCACCTATTTTTAAAATGCCAATCGGCAACTATATCTGAAATGCCTATCGGCACCTATATCTGAAATGCCTATCGACACCTATATCTGAAATGCCTATCGACACCTATATCTGAAATGCCTATCGACACCTATATCTGAAATGCCTATCGACACCTATATCTGAAATGCCTATCGACACCTATATCTGAAATGCCTATCGACACCTATATCTGAAATGCCTATCGACACCTATATCTGAAATGCCTATCGACACCTATATCTGAAATGCCTATCGACACCTATTTTTGAAATGCCTATCGGAAACTACATCTGAAATGCCTATCAGCACCTATATTTGAAATGCCTATCGGCAACCATATCTGGAATGCCTATCGGCACCTATATTTGAAATGCCTATCGGCTTCTATATCTGAAATGCCTATCGGCTCCTATTTTTAAAATGCCAATCGGCAACTATATCTGTAATGCCTATCGGCACCTATATCTGAAATGCCTATCGACACCTATATCTGAAATGCCTATCGACACCTATATCTGAAATGCCTATCGACACCTATATCTGAAATGCCTATCGACACCTATATCTGAAATGCCTATCGACACCTATATCTGAAATGCCTATCGACACCTATATCTGAAATGCCTATCGACACCTATATCTGAAATGCCTATCGACACATATTTTTGAAATGCCTATCGGAAACTACATCTGAAATGCCTATCAGCACCTATATTTGAAATGCCTATCGGCAACCATATCTGGAATGCCTATCGGCACCTATATTTGAAATGCCTATCGGCTTTTATATCTGAAATGCCTATCGGCACCTATTTTTAAAATGCCAATCGGCAACTATATCTGAAATGCCTATCGGCACCTATATCTGAAATGCCTATCGACACCTATATCTGAAATGCCTATCGACACCTATATCTGAAATGCCTATCGACACCTATATCTGAAATGCCTATCGACACCTATATCTGAAATGCCTATCGACACCTATATCTGAAATGCCTATCGACACCTATATCTGAAATGCCTATAGACACCTATTTTTGAAATGCCTATCGGAAACTACATCTGAAATGCTTATCAGCACCTATATTTGAAATGCCTATCGGCAACCATATCTGGAATGCCTATCGGCACCTATATTTGAAATGCCTATCGGCTTCTATATCTGAAATGCCTATTGGCACCTATTTTTAAAATGCCAATCGGCAACTATATCTGAAATGCCTATCGGCACCTATATCTGAAATGCCTATCGACACCTATATCTGAAATGCCTATCGACACCTATATCGGAAATGCCTATCGACACCTATATCTGAAATGCCTATCGACACCTATATCTGAAATGCCTATCGACGCCTATATCTGAAATGGCTATCGACACCTATATATGAAATGCCTACCGACACCTATATCTGAAATGCCTATCGACACCTATTTTTGAAATGCCTATCGGAAACTACATCTGAAATGCTTATCAGCACCTATATTTGAAATGCCTATCGGCAACCATATCTGGAATGCCTATCGGCACCTATATATGAAATGCCTATCGGCTTCTATATCTGAAATGCCTATCGGCACCTATTTTTAAAATACCAATCGGCAACTATATCTGAAATGCCTATCGGCACCTATATCTGAAATGCCTATCAACACCTATATCTGAAATGCCTATCGACACCTATATCTGAAATGCCTATCGACACCTATATTTGAAATGCCTATCGACACCTATATCTGAAATGCCTATCGACACCTATATCTGAAATGCCTATCGACACCTATATCTGAAATGCCTATCGACACCTATTTTTGAAATGCCTATCGGAAACTACATCTGAATTGCCTATCAGCACCTATATTTGAAATGCCTATCGGCAACCATATCTGGAATGCCTATCGGCATCTATATTTGAAATGCCTATCGGCTTCTATATCTGAAATGCCTATCGGCACCTATTTTTAAAATGCCAATCAGCAACTATATCTAAAATGCCTATCGGCACCTATATCTGAAATGCCTATCGACACCTATATCTGAAATGCCTATCGACACCTATATCTGAAATGCCTATCGACCCTTATATCTGAAATGCCTATCGACACCTATATCTGAAATGCCTATCGACACCTATATCTGAAATGCCTATCGACACCTATATCTGAAAAGCCTATCGACACCTATATCTGAAATGCCTATCGACACCTATATCTGAAATGCCTATCGACACCTATATCTGAAATGCCTATCGACACCTATATCTGAAATGCCTATCGACACCTATTTTTGAAATGCCTATCGGAAACTACATCTGAATTGCCTATCAGCACCTATATTTGAAATGCCTATCGGCAACCATATCTGGGATGCCTATCGGCACCTATATTTGAAATGCCTATCGGCTTCTATATCTGAAATGCCTATCGGCACCTATTTTTAAAATGCCAATCGGCAACTATATCTGAAATGCCTATCGGCACCTATATCTGAAATGCCTATCGACACCTATACCTGAAATGCCTATCGACACCTATATCTGAAATGCCTATGGACACCTATATCTGAAATGCCTATCGACACCTATATCTGAAATGCCTATCGACACCTATATCTGAAATGCCTATCGACACCTATATCTGAAATGCCTATCGACACCTATATCTGAAATGCCTATCGACACCTATTTTTGAAATGCCTATCGGAAACTACATCTGAAATGCCTATCAGCACCTATATTTGAAATGCCTATCGGCAACCATATCTGGAATGCCTATCGGCACCTATATTTGAAATGCCTATCGGCTTCTATATCTGAAATGCCTATCGGCACCTATTTTTAAAATACCAATCGGCAACTATATCTGAAATGCCTATCGGCACCTATATCTGAAATGCCTATCGACACCTATAACTGAAATGCCTATCGACACCTATATCTGAAATGCCTATCGACACCTATATCTGAAATGCCTATCGACACCTATATCTGAAATGCCTATCGACACCTATATCTGAAATGCCTATCGACACCTATATCTGAAATGCCTATCGACACCTATTTTTGAAATGCCTATCGGAAACTACATCTGAAATGCCTATCAGCACCTATATTTGAAATGCCTATCGGCAACCATATCTGGAATGCCTATCGGCACCTATATTTGAAATGCCTATCGGCTTCTATATCTGAAATGCCTATCGGCACCTATTTTTAAAATGCCAATCGGCAACTATATCTGAAATGCCTATCGGCACCTATATCTGAAATGCCTATCGACACCTATATCTGAAATGCCTATCGACACCTATATCTGAAATGCCTATCGACACTTATATATGAAATGCCTATCGACACCCATATCTGAAATGCCTATCGACACCTATATCTGAAATGCCTATCGACACCTATATCTGAAAAGCCTATCGACACCTATATCTGAAATGCCTATCGACACCTTTATCTGAAATGCCTATCGACACCTATATCTGAAATGCCTATCGACACCTATTTTTGAAATGCCTATCGGAAACTACATCTGAAATGCCTATCAGCACCTATATTTGAAATGCCTATCGGCAACCATATCTGGAATGCCTATCGGCACCTATATTTGAAATGCCTATCGGCTTCTATATCTGAAATGCCTATCGGCACCTATTTTTAAAATGCCAATCGGCAACTATATCTGAAATGCCTATCGGCACCTATATCTGAAATGCCTATCGACACCTATATCTGAAATGCCTATCGACACCTATATCTGAAATGCCTATCGACACCTATATCTGAAATGCCTATCGACACCTATATCTAAAATGCCTATCGACACCTATATCTGAAATGCCTATCGACACCTATATCTGAAATGACCATCGACACCTATTTTTGAAATGCCTATCGGAAACTACATCTGAAATGCCTATCAGCACCTATATTTGAATTGCCTATCGGCAACCATATCTGGAATGCCTATCGGCACCTATATTTGAAATGCCTATCGGCTTCTATATCTGAAATGCCTATCGGCACCTATTTTTAAAATGCCAATCGGCAACTATATCTGAAATGCCTATCGGCACCTATATCTGAAATGCCTATCGACACCTATATCTGAAATGCCTATCGACACCTATATCTGAAATGCCTATCGACACCTATATCTGAAATGCCTATCGACACCTATATCTGAAATGCCTATCGACACCTATATCTGAAATGCCTATCGACACCTATATCTGAAATGCCTATCGACACCTATATCTGAAATGCCTATCGACACCTATTTTTGAAATGCCTATCGGAAACTACATCTGAAATGCCTATCAGCACCTATATTCGAAATGCCTATCGGCAACCATATCTGGAATGCCTATCGGCACCTATATTTGAAATGCCTATCGGCTTCTATATCTGAAATGCCTATCGGCACCTATTTTTAAAATGCCAATCGGCAACTATATCTGAAATGCCTATCGGCACCTATATCTGAAATGCCTATCGACACCTATATCTGAAATGCCTATCGACACCTTTATCTGAAATGCCTATCGACACCTATATCTGAAATGCCTATCGACACCTATATCTGAAATGCCTATCGACACCTATATCTGAAATGCCTATCGACACCTATATCTGAAATGCCTATCGACACCTATATCTGAAATGCCTATCGACACCTATTTTTGAAATGCCTATCGGAAACTACATCTGAAATGCCTATCAGCACCTATATTTGAAATGCCTATCGGCAACCATATCTGGAATGCCTATCGGCACCTATATTTGAAATGCCTATCGGCTTCTATATCTGAAATGCCTATCGGCACCTATATCTGAAATGCCTATCGACACCTATATCTGAAATGCCTATCGACACCTATATCTGAAATGCCTATCGACACCTATATCTGAAATGCCTATCGACACCTATGTCTGAAATGCCTATCGACACCTATATCTGAAATGCCTATCGACACCTATATCTGAAATGCCTATCGACACCTATATCTGAAATGCCTATCGACACCTATATCTGAAATGTCTATCGACACCTATATCTGAAATGCCTATCGACACCTATATCTGAAATGCCTATCGACAACTATTTTTGAAATGCCTATCGGAAACTACATCTGAAATGCCTATCAGCACCTATATTTGAAATGCCTATCGGCAACCATATCTGGAATGCCTATCGGCACCTATATTTGAAATGCCTATCGGCTTCTATATCTGAAATGCCTATCGGCACCTTTTTTTAAAATGCCAATCGGCAACTATATCTGAAATGCCTATCGGCACCTATATCTGAAATGCCTATCGACACCTATATCTGAAATGCCTATCGACACCTATATCTGAAATGCCTATCGACACCTATATCTGAAATGCCTATCGACACCTATATCTGAAATGCCTATCGACACCTATATCTGAAATGCCTATCGACACCTATATCTGAAATGCCTATCGACACCTATATCTGAAATGCCTATCGACACCTATTTTTGAAATGCCTATCGGAAACTACATCTGAAATGCCTATCAGCACCTATATTTGAAATGCCTATCGGCAACCATATCTGGAATGCCTATCGGCACCTATATTTGAAATGCCTATCGGCTTCTATATCTGAAATGCCTATCGGCACCTATTTTTAAAATACCAATCGGCAACTATATCTGAAATGCCTATCGGCACCTATATCTGAAATGCCTATCAACACCTATATCTGAAATGCCTATCGACACCTATATCTGAAATGCCTATCGACACCTATATCTGAAATGCCAATCGACACCTATTTTTGAAATGCCTATCGGAAACTACATCTGAAATGTCTATCAGCACCTATATTTGAAATGCCTATCGGCAAACATATCTGGAATGCCTATCGGCACCTATATTTGAAATGCCTATCGGCTTCTATATCTGAAATGCCTATCGGCACCTATTTTTAAAATGCCAATCGGCAACTATATCTGAAATGCCTATCGGCACCTATATCTGAAATGCCTATCGACACCTATATCTGAAATGCCTATCGACACCTATATCTGAAATGCCTATCGACATCTATATCTGAAATGCCTATCGACACCTATATCTGAAATGCCTATCGACACCTATATCTGAAATGCCTATCGACACCTATATCTGAAATGCCTATCGACACCTATATTTGAAATGCCTATCGACACCTATATCTGAAATGCCTATCGACACCTATATCTGAAATGCCTATCGACACCTATTTTTGAAATGCCTATCGGAAAATACATCTGAAATGCCTATCAGCACCTATATTTGAAATGCCTATCGGCAACCATATCTGGAATGCCTATCGGCACCTATATTTGAAATGCCTATCGGCTTCTATATCTGAAATGCCTATCGGCACCTATTTTTAAAATGCCAATCGGCAACTATATCTGAAATGCCTAAAGACACCTATATCTGAAATGCCTATCGACACCTATATCTGAAATGCCTATCGACACCTATATCTGAAATGCCTATCGACACCTATATCTGAAATGCCTATCGACACCTATATCTGAAATGCCTATCGACACCTATATCTGAAATGCCTATCGACACCTATTTTTGAAATGCCTATCGGAAACTACATCTGAAATGCCTATCAGCACCTATATTTGAAATGCCTATCGGCAACCATATCTGGAATGCCTATCGGCACCTATATTTGAAATGCCTATCGGCTTCTATATCTGAAATGCCTATCGGCACCTATTTTTAAAATGCCAATCGGCAACTATATCTGAAATGCCTATCGGCACCTATATCTGAAATGCCTATCGACACCTATATCTGAAATGCCTATCGACACCTATATCTGAAATGCCTATCGACACCTATATCTGAAATGCCTATCGACACCTATATCTGAAATGCCTATCGACACCTATATCTGAAATGCCTATCGACACCTATATCTGAAATGCCTATCGACACCTATATCTGAAATGCCTATCGACACCTATTTTTGAAATGCCTATGGGAAACTACATCTGAAATGCCTATCAGCACCTATATTTGAAATGCCTATCGGCAACCATATCTGGAATGCCTATCGGCACCTATATTTGAAATGCCTATCGGCTTCTATATCTGAAATGCCTATCGGCACCTATTTTTAAAATGCCAATCGGCAACTATATCTGAAATGCCTATCGGCACCTATATCTGAAATGCCTATCGACACCTATATCTGAAATGCCTATCGACACCTATATCTGAAATGCCTATCGACACCTATATCTGAAATGCCTATCGACACCTATATCTGAAATGCCTATCGACACCTATATCTGAAATGCCTATCGACACCTATATCTGAAATGCCTATCGACACCTATATCTGAAATGCCTATCGACACCTATTTTTGAAATGCCTATCGGAAACTACATCTGAAATGCCTATCAGCACCTATATTTGAAATGCCTATCGGCAACCATATCTGGAATGCCTATCGGCACCTATATTTGAAATGCCTATCGGCTTCTATATCTGAAATGCCTATCGGCACCTATTTTTAAAATGCCAATCGGCAACTATATCTGAAATGCCTATCGGCACCTATATCTGAAATGCCTATCAACACCTATATCTGAAATGCCTATTGACACCTATATCTAAAATGCCTATCGACACCTATATCTGAAATGCCTATCGACACCTATATCTGAAATGCCTATCGACACCTATATCTGAAATGCCTATCGACACCTATATCTGAAATGCATATCGACACCTATATCTGAAATGCCTATCGACACCTATTTTTGAAATGCCTATCGGAAACTACATCTGAAATGCCTATCAGCACCTATATTTGAAATGCCTATCGGCAACCACATCTGGAATGCCTATCGGCACCTATATTTGAAATGCCTATCGGCTTCTATATCTGAAATGCCTATCGGCACCTATTTTTAAAATGCCAATCGGCAACTATATCTGAAATGCCTATCGGCACCTATATCTGAAATGCCTATCGACACCTATATCTGAAATGCCTATCGACACCTATATCTGAAATGCCTATCGACACCTATATCTGAAATGCCTATCGACACCTATATCTGAAATGCCTATCGACACCTTTATCTGAAATGCCTATCGACACCTATATCTGAAATGCCTATCGACACCTATATCTGAAATGCCTATCGACACCTATATTTGAAATGCCTATCGGCTTCTATATCTGAAATGCCTATCGGCACCTAATTTTAAAATGCCAATCGGCAACTATGTCTGAAATGCCTATCGGCACCTATATCTGAAATGCCTATCGACACCTATATCTGAAATGCCTATCGACACCTATATCTGAAATGCCTATCGACACCTATATCTGAAATGCCTATCGACACCTATATCTGAAATGCCTATCGACACCTATATCTGAAATGCCTATCGACACCTATATCTGAAATGCCTATCGACACCTATATCTGAAATGCCTATCGACACCTATTTTTGAAATGCCTATCGGAAACTAAATCTGAAATGCCTATCAGCACCTATATTTGAAATGCCTATCGGCAACCATATCTGGAATGCCTATTGGCACCTATATTTGAAATGCCTATCGGCTTCTATATCTGAAATGCCTATCGGCACCTATTTTTAAAATGCCAATCGGCAACTATATCTGAAATGCCTATCGGCACCTATATCTGAAATGCCTATCGACACCTATATCTGAAATGCCTATCGACACCTATATCTGAAATGCCTATCGACACCTATATCTGAAATGCCTATCGACACCTATATCTGAAATGCCTATCGACACCTATATATGAAATGCCTATCGACACCTATATCTGAAATGCCTATCGACACCTATATCTGAAATGCCTATCGACACCTATATCTGAAATGCCTATCGACACCTATATCTGAAATGCCTATCGACACCTATATCTTAAATGCCTATCGACACCTATATCTGAAATGCCTATCGACACCTATTTTTGAAATGCCTATCGGAAACTACATCTGAAATGCCTATCAGCACCTATATTTGAAATGCCTATCGGCAACCATATCTGAAATGACTATCGACACCTATATCTGAAATGCCTATCGACACCTATATCTGAAATGCCTATCGACACCTATATCTGAAATGCCTAGCGACACCTATATCTGAAATGCCTATCGACACCTATATCTGAAATGCCTATCGACACTTATATCTGAAATGCCTATCGACACCTATATCTGAAATGCCTATCGACACCTATATCTGAAATGCCTATCGACATATATATCTGAAATGTCTATCGACACCTATATCTGAAATGCCTATCGACACCTATATCGGAAATGCCTATCGACACCTATATCTGAAATGCCTATCGACACCTATTTTTGAAATGCCTATCGGAAACTACATCTGAAATGCCTATCAGCACCTATATTTGAAATGCCTATCGGCAACCATATCTGGAATGCCTATCGGCACCTATATTTGAAATGCCTATCGGCTTCTATATCTAAAATGCCTATCGGCACCTATTTTTAAAATGCCAATCGGCAACTATATCTGAAATGCCTATCGGCACCTATATCTGAAATGCCTATCGACACCTGTATCTGAAATGCCTATCGACACCTATATCTGAAATTCCTATCGACACCTATATCTGAAATGCCTATCGACACCTATATCTGAAATGCCTATCGACACCTATATCTGAAATGCCTATCGACACCTATTTTTGAAATGCCTATCGGAAACTACATCTGAAATGCCTATCAGCACCTATATTTGAAATGCCTATCGGGTACCATATCTGGAATGCCTATCGGCACCTATATTTGAAATGCCTATCGGCTTCTATATCTGAAATGCCTATCGGCACCTATTTTTAAAATGCCAATCGGCAACTATATCTGAAATGCCTATCGGCACCTATATCTGAAATGCCTATCGACACCTATATCTGAAATGCCTATCGACACCTATATCTGAAATGCCTATCGACACCTATATCTGAAATGCCTATCGACACCTATATCTGAAATGCCTATCGACACCTATATCTGAAATGCCTATCGACACCAATATCTGAAATGCCTATCGACACCTATATCTGAAATGCCTATCGACACCTATATCTGAAATGCCTATCGACACCTATTTTTAAAATGCCTATCGGAAACTACATCTGAAATGCCTATCAGCACCTATATTCGAAATGCCTATCGGCAACCATATCTGGAATGCCTATCGGCACCTATATTTGAAATGCCTATCGGCTTCTATATCTGAAATGCCTATCGGCACCTATTTTTAAAATGCCAATCGGCAACTATATCTGAAATGCCTATCGGCGCCTATATCTGAAATGCCTATCGACACCTATATCTGAAATGCCTATCGACACCTATATCTGAAATGCCTATCGACACCTATATCTGAAATGCCTATCGACACCTATATCTGAAATGCCTATCGACACCTATATCTGAAATGCCTATCGACACCTATATCTGAAATGCCTATCGACACCTATATCTGAAATGCCTATCGGAAACTACATCTGAAATGCCTATCAGCACCTATATTTGAAATGCCTATCGGCAACCATATCTGGAATGCCTATTGGCACCTATATTTGAAATGCCTATCGGCTTCTATATCTGAAATGCCTATCGGCACCTATTTTTAAAATACCAATCGGCAACTATATCTGAAATGCCTATCGGCACCTATATCTGAAATGCCTATCGACACCTATATCTGAAATGCCTATCGACACCTATATCTGAAATGCCTATCGACACCTATGTCTGAAATGCCTATCGACACCTATATCTGAAATGCCTATCGACACCTATATCTGAAATGCCTATCGACACCTATATCTGAAATGCCTATCGACACCTATATCTGAAATGCCTATCGACACCTATATCTGAAATGCCTATCGACACCTATATCTGAAATGCCTATCGACAACTATTTTTTAAATGCCTATCGGAAACTACATCTGAAATGCCTATCAGCACCTATATTTGAAATGCCTATCGGCAACCATATCTGGAATGCCTATCGGCACCTATATTTGAAATGCCTATCGGCTTCTATATCTGAAATGCCTATCGGCACCTATTTTTAAAATGCCAATCGGCAACTATATCTGAAATGCCTATCGGCACCTATATCTGAAATGCCTATCGACACCTATATCTGAAATGCCTATCGACACCTATATCTGAAATGCCTATCGACACCTATATCTGAAATGCCTATCGACACCTATATCTGAAATGCCTATCGACACCTATATCTGAAATGCCTATCGACACCTATATCTGAAATGCCTATCGACACCTATATCTGAAATGCCTATCGACACCTATTTTTGAAATGCCTATCGGAAACTACATCTGAAATGCCTATCAGCACCTATATTTGAAATGCCTATCGGCAACCATATCTGGAATGCCTATCGGCACCTATATTTGAAATGCCTATCGGCTTCTATATCTGAAATGCCTATCGGCACCTATTTTTAAAATACCAATCGGCAACTATATCTGAAATGCCTATCGGCACCTATATCTGAAATGCCTATCAACACCTATATCTGAAATGCCTATCGACACCTATATCTGAAATGCCTATCGACACCTATATCTGAAATGCCTATCGACACCTATATCTGAAATGCCTATCGACACCTATATCTGAAATGCCTATCGACACCTATATCTGAAATGCCTATCGACACCTATTTTTAAAATGCCTATCGGAAACTACATCTGAAATGCCTATCAGCACTTATATTTGAAATGCCTATCGGCAACCATATCTGGAATGCCTATCGGCACCTATATTTGAAATGCTTATCGGCTTCTATATCTGAAATGCCTATCGGCACCTATTTTTAAAATGCCAATCGGCAACTATATCTGAAATGCCTATCGGCACCTATATCTGAAATGCCTATCGACACCTATATCTGAAATGCCTATCGACACCTATATCTGAAATGCCTATCGACACCTATATCTGAAATGCCTATCGACACCTATATCTGAAATGCCTATCGGCACCTATATCTGAAATGCCTATCGACACCTAAAACTGAAATGCCTATCGACACCTATATCTGAAATGCCTATCGACACCTATTTTTGAAATGCCTATCGGAAACTACATCTGAAATGCCTATCAGCACCTATATTTGAAATGCCTATCGGCAACCATATCTGGAATGCCTATCGGCACCTATATTTGAAATGCCTATCGGCTTCTATATCTGAAATGCCTATCGGCACCTATTTTTAAAATGCCAATCGGCAACTATATCTGAAATGCCTATCGGCACCTATATCTGAAATGCCTATCGACACCTATATCTGAAATGCCTATCGACACCTATATCTGAAATGCCTATCGACACCTATATCTGAAATGCCTATCGACACCTATATCTGAAATGCCTATCGACACCTATATCTGAAATGCCTATCGACACCTATATCTGAAATGCCTATCGACACCTATATCTGAAATGCCTATCGACACCTATTTTTGAAATGCCTACCGGAAAATACATCTGAAATGCCTATCAGCACCTATATTTGAAATGCCTATCGGCAACCATATCTGGAATGCCTATCGGCACCTATATTTGAAATGCCTATCGGCTTCTATATTTGAAATGCCTATCGGCACCTATTTTTAAAATGCCAATCGGCAACTATATCTGAAATGCCTATCGGCACCTATATCTGAAATGCCTATCGACACCTATATCTGAAATGCCTAAAGACACCTATATCTGAAATGCCTATCGACACCTATATCTGAAATGCCTATCGACACCTATATCTGAAATGCCTATCGACACCTATATCTGAAATGCCTATCGACACCTATATCTGAAATGCCTATCGACACCTATATCTGAAATGCCTATCGACACCTATTTTTGAAATGCCTATCGGAAACTACATCTGAAATGCCTATCAGCACCTATATTTGAAATGCCTATCGGCAACCATATCTAGAATGCCTATCGGCACCTATATTTGAAATGCCTATCGGCTTCTATATCTGAAATGCCTATCGGCACCTATTTTTAAAATGCCAATCGGCAACTATATCTGAAATGCCTATCGGCACCTATATCTGAAATGCCTATCGACACCTATATCTGAAATGCCTATCGACACCTATATCTGAAATGCCTATCGACACCTATATCTGAAATGCCTATCGACACCTATATCTGAAATGCCTATCGACACCTATATCTGAAATGCCTATCGACACCTATATCTGAAATGCCTATCGACACCTATATCTGAAATGCCTATCGACACCTATTTTTGAAATGCCTATGGGAAACTACATCTGAAATGCCTATCAGCACCTATATTTGAAATGCCTATCGGCAACCATATCTGGAATGCCTATCGGCACCTATATTTGAAATGCCTATCGGCTTCTATATCTGAAATGCCTATCGGCACCTATTTTTAAAATGCCAATCGGCAACTATATCTGAAATGCCTATCGGCACCTATATCTGAAATGCCTATCGACACCTATATCTGAAATGCCTATCGACACCTATATCTGACATGCCTATCGACACCTATATCTGAAATGCCTATCGACACCTATATCTGAAATGCCTATCGACACCTATATCTGAAATGCCTATCGACACCTATATCTGAAATGCCTATCGACACCTATATCTGAAATGCCTATCGACACCTATTTTTGAAATGCCTATCGGAAACTACATCTGAAATGCCTATCAGCACCTATATTTGAAATGCCTATCGGCAACCATATCTGGAATGCCTATCGGCACCTATGTTTGAAATGCCTATCGGCTTCTATATCTGAAATGCCTATCGGCACCTATTTTTAAAATGCCAATCGGCAACTATATCTGAAATGCCTATCGGCACCTATATCTGAAATGCCTATCAACACCTATATCTGAAATGCCTATCGACACCTATATCTAAAATGCCTATCGACACCTATATCTGAAATGCCTATCGACACCTATATCTGAAATGCCTATCGACACCTATATCTGAAATGCCTATCGACACCTATATCTGAAATGCCTATCGACACCTATATCTGAAATGCCTATCGACACCTATTTTTGAAATGCCTATCGGAAACTACATCTGAAATGCCTATCAGCACCTATATTTGAAATGCCTATCGGCAACCACATCTGGAATGCCTATCGGCACCTATATTTGAAATGCCTATCGGCTTCTATATCTGAAATGCCTATCGGCACCTATTTTTAAAATGCCAATCGGCAACTATATCTGAAATGCCTATCGGCACCTATATCTGAAATGCCTCTCGACACCTATATCTGAAATGCCTATCGACACCTATATCTGAAATGCCTATCGACACCTATATCTGAAATGCCTATCGACACCTATATCTGAAATGCCTATCGACACCTATATCTGAAATGCCTATCGACACCTATATCTGAAATGCCTATCGACACCTATATCTGAAATGCCTATCGACACCTATTTTTGAAATGCCTATCGGAAACTACATCTGAAATGCCTATTAGCACCTATATTTGAAATGCCTATCGGCAACCATATCTGGAATGCCTATCGGCACCTATATTTGAAATGCCTATCGGCTTCTATATCTGAAATGCCTATCGGCACCTATTTTTAAAATGCCAATCGGCAACTATATCTGAAATGCCTATCGGCACCTATATCTGAAATGCCTATCGACACCTATATCTGAAATGCCTATCGACACCTATATCTGAAATGCCTATCGACACTTATATCTGAAATGCCTATCGACACCTATATCTGAAATGCCTATCGACACCTAAATCTGAAATGCCTATCGACACCTATATCTGAAATGCCTATTGACACCTATATCTGAAATACCTATCGACACCTATTTTTGAAATGCCTATCGGAAACTACATCTGAAATGCCTATCAGCACCTATATTTGAAATGCCTATCGGCAACCATATCTGGAATGCCTATCGGCACCTATATTTGAAATGCCTATCGGCTTCTATATCTGAAATGCCTATCGGCACCTATTTTTAAAATGCCAATCGGCAACTATATCTGAAATGCCTATCGGCACCTATATCTGAAATGCCTATCGACACCTATATCTGAAATGCCTATCGACACCTATATCTGAAATGCCTATCGACACCTAAATCTGAAATGCCTATCGACACCTATATCTGAAATGCCTATCGACACCTATATCTGAAATGCCTATCGACACCTATATCTAAAATGCCTATCGACACCTATATCTGAAATGCCTAACGACACCTATTTTTGAAATGCCTATCGGAAACTACATCTGAAATGCCTATCAGCACCTATATTTGAAATGCCTATCGGCAACCATATCTGGAATGCCTATCGGCACCTATATTTGAAATGCCTATCGGCTTCTATATCTGAAATGCCTATCGGCACCTATTTTTAAAATGCCAATCGGCAACTATATCTGAAATGCCTATCGGCACCTATATCTGAAATGCCTATCGACACCTATATCTGAAATGCTTATCGACACCTATATCGGAAATGCCTATCGACACCTATATCTGAAATGCCTATCGACACCTATATCTGAAATGCCTATCGACACCTATATCTGAAATGCCTATCGACACCTATATCTGAAATGCCTATCGACACCTATATCTGAAATGCCTATCGACACCTAGTTTTGAAATGCCTATCGGAAACTACATCTGAAATGCCTATCAGCACCTATATTTGAAATGCCTATCGGCAACCATATCTGGAATGCCTATCGGCACCTATATTTGAAATGCCTATCGGCTTCTATATCTGAAATGCCTATCGGCACCTATTTTTAAAATACCAATCGGCAACTATATCTGAAATGCCTATCGGCACCTATATCTGAAATGCCTATCAACACCTATATCTGAAATGCCTATCGACACCTATATCTGAAATGCCTATCGACACCTATATCTGAAATGCCTATCGACACCTATATCTGAAATGCCTGTCGACACCTATATCTGAAATGCCTATCGACACCTATATCTGAAATGCCTATCGACACCTATATCTGAAATGCCTATCGACACCTATTTTTGAAATGCCTATCGGAAACTACATCTGAATTGCCTATCAGCACCTATATTTGAAATGCCTATCAGCAACCATATCTGGAATGCCTATCGGCATCTATATTTGAAATGCCTATCGGCTTCTATATCTGAAATGCCTATCGGCACCTATTTTTAAAATGCCAATCAGCAACTATATCTAAAATGCCTATCGGCACCTATATCTGAAATGCCTATCGACACCTATATCTGAAATGCCTATCGACACCTATATCTGAAATGCCTATCGACACTTATATCTGAAATGCCTATCGACACCTATATCTGAAATGCCTATCGACACCTATATCTGAAATGCCTATCGACACCTATATCTGAAAAGCCTATCGACACCTATATCTGAAATGCCTATCGACACCTATATCTGAAATGCCTATCGACACCTATATCTGAAATGCCTATCGACACCTATTTTTGAAATGCCTATCGGAAACTACATCTGAAATGCCTATCAGCACCTATATTTGAAATGCCTATCGGCAACCATATCTGGAATGCCTATCGGCACCTATATTTGAAATGCCTATCGGCTTCTATATCTGAAATGCCTATCGCACCTATTTTTAAAATGCCAATCGGCAACTATATCTGAAATGCCTATCGGCACCTATATCTGAAATGCCTATCGACACCTATATTTGAAATGCCTATCGACACCTATATCTGAAATGCCTATGGACACCTATATCAGAAATGCCTATCGACACCTATATCTGAAATGCCTATCGACACCTATATCTGAAATGCCTATCGACACCTATATCTGAAATGCCTATCGACACCTATATCTGAAATGCCTATCGACACCTATTTTTGAAATGCCTATCGGAAACTACATCTGAAATGCCTATCAGCGCCTATATTTGAAATGCCTATCGGCAACCATATCTGGAATGCCTATCGGCACCTATATTTGAAATGCCTATCGGCTTCTATATCTGAAATGCCTATCGGCACCTATTTTTAAAATACCAATCGGCAACTATATCTGAAATGCCTATCGGCACCTATATCTGAAATGCATATCGACACCTATATCTAAAATGCCTATCGACACCTATATCTGAAATGCCTATCGACACCTATATCTGAAATGCCTATCGACACCTATATCTGAAATGCCTATCGACACCTATATCTGAAATGCCTATCGACACCTATATCTGAAATGCCTATCGACACCTATTTTTGAAATGCCTATCGGAAACTACATCTGAAATGCCTATCAGCACCTATATTTGAAATGCCTATCGGCAACCATATCTGGAATGCCTATCGGCACCTATATTTGAAATGCCTATCGGCTTCTATATCTGAAATGCCTATCGGCACCTATTTTTAAAATGCCAATCGGCAACTATATCTGAAATGCCTATCGGCACCTATATCTGAAATGCCTATCGACACCTATATCTGAAATGCCTATCGACACCTATATCTGAAATGCCTATCGACGCTTATATCTGAAATGCCTATCGACACCCATATCTGAAATGCCTATCGACACCTATATCTGAAATGCCTATCGACACCTATATCTGAAAAGCCTATCGACACCTATATCTGAAATGCCTATCGACACCTATATCTGAAATGCCTATCGA
Organism: Venustoraphidia nigricollis; assembly: GCA_034508555.1. Classification (NCBI taxonomy): domain Eukaryota; kingdom Metazoa; phylum Arthropoda; class Insecta; order Raphidioptera; family Raphidiidae; genus Venustoraphidia; species Venustoraphidia nigricollis. Next base: position 25,730 of record JAVRKA010000538.1, read on the forward strand.
CACCTATATCTGAAATGCCTATCGACACCTATTTTTGAAATGCCTATCGGAAACTACATCTGAAATGCCTATCAGCACCTATATTTGAAATGCCTATCGGCAACCATATCTGGAATGCCTATCGGCACCTATATTTGAAATGCCTATCGGCTTCTATATCTGAAATGCCTATCGGCACCTATTTTTAAAATGCCAATCGGCAACTATATCTGAAATGCCTATCGGCACCTATATCTGAAATGCCTATCGACACCTATATCTGAAATGCCTATCGACACCTATATCTGAAATGCCTATCGACACCTATATCTGAAATGCCTATCGACACCTATATCTGAAATGCCTATCGACACCTATATCTGAAATGCCCATCGACACCTATATCTGAAATGCCTATCGACACCTATTTTTGAAATGCCTATCGGAAACTACATCTGAAATGCCTATCAGCACCTATATTTGAAATGCCTATCGGCAACCATATCTGGAATGCCTATCGGCACCTATATTTGAAATGCCTATCGGCTTCTATATCTGAAATGCCTATCGGCACCTATTTTTAAAATGCCATTCGGCAACTATATCTGAAATGCCTATCGGCACCTATATCTGAAATGCCTATCGACACCTATATCTGAAATGCCTATCGACACCTATATCTGAAATGCCTATCGACACCTATATCTGAAATGCCTATCGACACCTATTTTTGAAATGCCTATCGGAAACTACATCTGAAATGCCTATCAGCACCTATATTTGAAATGCCTATCGGCAACCATATCTGGAATGCCTATCGGCACCTATATTTGAAATGCCTATCGGCTTCTATATCTGAAATGCCTATCGGCACCTATTTTTAAAATGCCATTCGGCAACTATATCTGAAATGCCTATCGGCTCCTATATCTGAAATGCCTATCGACACCTATATCTGAAATGCCTATCGACACCTATATCTGAAATGCCTATCGACACCTATATCTGAAATGCCTATCGACACCTATATCTGAAATGCCTATCGACACCTATATCTGAAATGCCTATCGACACCTATATCTGAAATGCCTATCGACACCTATTTTTGAAATGCCTATCGGAAACTACATCTGAAATGCCTATCAGCACCTATATTTGAAATGCCTATCGGCAACCATATCTGGAATGCCTATCGGCACCTATATTTAAAATGCCTATCGGCTTCTATATCTGAAATGCCTATCGGCACCTATTTTTAAAATGCCAATCGGCAACTATATCTGAAATGCCTATCGGCACCTATATCTGAAATGCCTATCGACACCTATATCTGAAATGCCTATCGACACCTATATCTGAAATGCCTATCGACACCTATATCTGAAATGCCTATCGATACCTATATCTGAAATGCCTATCGACACCTATATCTGAAATGCCTATCGACACCTATATCTGAAATGCCCATCGACACCTATTTTTGAAATGCCTATCGGAAACTACATCTGAAATGCCTATCAGCACCTATATTTGAAATGCCTATCGGCAACCATATCTGGAATGCCTATCGGCACCTATATTTGAAATGCCTATCGGCTTCTATATCTGAAATGCCTATCGGCACCTATTTTTAAAATGCCAATAGGCAACTATATCTGAAATGCCTATCGGCACCTATATCTGAAATGCCTATCGACACCTATATCTGAAATGCCTATCGACACCTATATCTGAAATGCCTATCGACACCTATATCTGAAATGCCTATCGACACCTATATCTGAAATGCCTATCGACACCTATATCTGAAATGCCTATCGACACCTATATCTGAAATGCCTATCGACACCTATTTTTGAAATGCCTATCGGAAACTACATTTGAAATGCCTATCAGCACCTATATTTGAAATGCCTATCGGCAACCATATCTGGAATGCCTATCGGCACCTATATTTGAAATGCCTATCGGCTTCTATATCTGAAATGCCTATCGGCACCTATTTTTAAAATGCCAATCGGCAACTATATCTGAAATGCCTATCGGCACCTATATCTGAAATGCCTATCGACACCTATATCTGAAATGCCTATCGACACCTATATCTGAAATGCCTATCGACACCTATATCTGAAATGCCTATCGACACCTATATCTGAAATGCTTATCGACACCTATATCTGAAATGCCTATCGACACCTATATCTGAAATGCCTATCGACACCTATATCTGAAATGCCTATCGACACCTATTTTTGAAATGCCTATCGGAAACTACATCTGAAATGCCTATCAGCACCTATATTCGAAATGCCTATCGGCAACCATATCTGGAATGCCTATCGGCACCTATATTTGAAATGCCTATCGGCTTCTATATCTGAAATGCCTATCGGCACCTATTTTTAAAATGCCAATCGGCAACTATATCTGAAATGCCTATCGGCACCTATATCTGAAATGCCTATCGACACCTATATCTGAAATGCCTATCGACACCTATATCTGAAATGCCTATCGACACCTATATCTGAAATGCCTATCGACACCTATATCTGAAATGCCTATCGACACCTATATCTGAAATGCCTATCGACACCTATATCTGAAATGCCTATCGACACCTATATCTGAAATGCCTATCGACACCTATTTTTGAAATGCCTATCGGAAACTACATCTGAAATGCCTATCAGCACCTATATTTGAAATGCCTATCGGCAACCATATCTGGAATGCCTATCGGCACCTATATTTGAAATGCCTATCGGCTTCTATATCTGAAATGCCTATCGGCACCTATTTTTAAAATACCAATCGGCAACTATATCTGAAATGCCTATCGGCACCTATATCTGAAATGCCTATCGACACCTATATCTGAAATGCCTATCGACACCTATATCTGAAATGCCTATCGACACCTATGTCTGAAATGCCTATCGACACCTATATCTGAAATGCCTATCGACACCTATATCTGAAATGCCTATCGACACCTATATCTGAAATGCCTATCGACACCTATATCTGAAATGCCTATCGACACCTATATCTGAAATGCCTATCGACACCTATATCTGAAATGCCTATCGACACCTATTTTTGAAATGCCTATCGGAAACTACATCTGAAATGCCTATCAGCACCTATATTTGAAATACCTATCGGCAACCATATCTGGAATGCCTATCGGCACCTATATTTGAAATGCCTATCGGCTTCTATATCTGAAATGCCTATCGGCACCTATTTTTAAAATGCCAATCGGCAACTATATCTGAAATGCCTATCGGCACCTATATCTGAAATGCCTATCGACACCTATATCTGAAATGCCTATCGACACCTATATCTGAAATGCCTATCGACACCTATATCTGAAATGCCAATCGACACCTATATCTGAAATGCCTATCGACACCTATATCTGAAATGCCTATCGACACCTATATCTGAAATGCCTATCGACACCTATATCTGAAATGCCTATCGACACCTATTTTTGAAATGCCTATCGGAAACTACATCTGAAATTCCTATCAGCACCTATATTTGAAATGCCTATCGGCAACCATATCTGGAATGCCTATCGGCACCTATATTTGAAATGCCTATCGGCTTCTATATCTGAAATGCCTATCGGCACCTATTTTTAAAATACCAATCGGCAACTATATCTAAAATGCCTATCGGCACCTATATCTGAAATGCCTATCAACACCTATATCTGAAATGCCTATCGACACCTATATCTGAAATGCCTATCGACACCTATATCTGAAATGCCTATCGACACCTATATCTAATATGCCTATCGACACCTATATCTGAAATGCCTATCGACACCTATATCTGAAATGCCTATCGACACCTATTTTTAAACTGCCTATCGGAAACTACATCTGAAATGCCTATCAGCACTTATATTTGAAATGCCTATCGGCAACCATATCTGGAATGCCTATCGGCACCTATATTTGAAATGCTTATCGGCTTCTATATCTGAAATGCCTATCGGCACCTATTTTTAAAATGCCAATCGGCAACTATATCTGAAATGCCTATCGGCACCTATATCTGAAATGCCTATCGACACCTATATCTGAAATGCCTATCGACACCTATATCTGAAATGCCTATCGACACCTATATCTGAAATGCCTATCGACACCTATATCTGAAATGCCTATCGGCACCTATATCTGAAATGCCTATCGACACCTATATCTGAAATGCCTATCGACACCTATATCTGAAATGCCTATCGACACCTATTTTTGAAATGCCTATCGGAAACTACATCTGAAATGCCTATCAGCACCTATATTTGAAATGCCTATCGGCAACCATATCTGGAATGCCTATCGGCACCTATATTTGAAATGCCTATCGGCTTCTATATCTGAAATGCCTATCGGCACCTATTTTTAAAATGCCAATCGGCAACTATATCTGAAATGCCTATCGGCACCTATATCTGAAATGCCTATCGACACCTATATCTGAAATGCCTATCGACACCTATATCTGAAATGCCTATCGACACCTATATCTGAAATGCCTATCGACACCTATATCTGAAATGCCTATTGACACCTATATCTGAAATGCCTATCGACACCTATATCTGAAATGCCTATCGACACCTATATCTGAAATGCCTATCGACACCTATATCTGAAATGCCTATCGACACCTATATCTGAAATGCCTATCGACACCTATATCTGAAATGCCTATCGACACCTATATCTGAAATGCCTATCGACACCTATTTTTGAAATGCCTATCGGCAACCATATCTGGAATGCCTATCGGCACCTATATTTGAAATGCCTATCGGCTTCTATATCTGAAATGCCTATCGGCACCTAATTTTAAAATGCCAATCGGCAACTATGTCTGAAATGCCTATCGGCACCTATATCTGAAATGCCTATCGACACCTATATCTGAAATGCCTATCGACACCTATATCTGAAATGCCTATCGACACCTATATCTGAAATGCCTATCGACACCTATATCTGAAATGCCTATCGACACCTATATCTGAAATGCCTATCGACACCTATATCTGAAATGCCTATCGACACCTATATCTGAAATGCCTATCGACACCTATTTTTGTAATGCCTATCGGAAACTACATCTGAAATGCCTATCAGCACCTATATTTGAAATGCCTATCGGCAACCATATCTGGAATGCCTATCGGCACCTATATTTGAAATGCCTATCGGCTTCTATATCTGAAATGCCTATCGGCCCTTATTTTTAAAATGCCAATCGGCACCTATATCTGAAATGACTATCGGCACCTATATCTGAAATGCCTATCGACACCTATATCTGAAATGCCTATCGACACCTATATCTGAAATGCCTATCGACACCTATATCTGAAATGCCTATCGACACCTATATCTGAAATGCCTATCGACACCTATATCTGAAATGCCTATCGACACCTATATCTGAAATGCCTATCGACACCTATATCTGAAATGCCTATCGACACCTATATCTGAAATGCCTATCGACACCTATATCTGAAATGCCTATCGACACCTATATCTGAAATGCCTATCGACACCTATATCTGAAATGCCTATCGACACCTATATCTAAAATGCCTATCGACACCTATTTTTGAAATGCCTATCGGAAACTACATCTGAAATGCCTATCAGCACCTATATTTGGAATGCCTATCGGCAACCATATCTGGAATGCCTATCGGCACCTATATTTGAAATGCCTATCGGCTTCTATATCTGAAATGCCTATCGGCACCTATTTTTAAAATGCCAATCGGCAACTATATCTGAAATGCCTAACGGCACCTATATCTGAAATGCCTATCGACACCTATATCTGAAATGCCTATCGACACCTATATCTGAAATGCCTATCGACACCTATATCTGAAATGCCTATCGACATCTATATCTGAAATGCCTATCGACACCTATATCTGAAATGCCTATCGACACCTATATCTGAAATGCCTATCGACACCTATATCTGAAATGCCTATCGACACCTATATCTGAAATGCCTATCGACACCTATTTTTGAAATGCCTATCGAAAACTACATCTGAAATGCCTATCAGCACCTATATTCGAAATGCCTATCGGCAACCATATCTGGAATGCCTATCGGCACCTATATTTGAAATGCCTATCGGCTTCTATATCTGAAATGCCTATCGGCACCTATTTTTAAAATGCCAATCGGCAACTATATCTGAAATGCCTATCGGCACCTATATCTGAAATGCCTATCGACACCTATATCTGAAATGCCTATCGACACCTATATCTGAAATGCCTATCGACACCTATATCTGAAATGCCTATCGACACCTATATCTGAAATGCCTATCGACACCTATATCTGAAATGCCTATCGACACCTATATCTGAAATGCCCATCGACACCTATATCTGAAATGCCTATCGACACCTTTTTTTGAAATGCCTATCGGAAACTACATCTGAAATGCCTATCAGCACCTATATTTGAAATGCCTATCGGCAACTATATCTGGAATGCCTATCGGCACCTATATTTGAAATGCCTATCGGCTTCTATATCTGAAATGCCTATCGGCACCTATTTTTAAAATACCAATCGGCAACTATATCTGAAATGCCTATCGGCACCTATATCTGAAATGCCTATCGACACCTATGTCTGAAATGCCTATCGACACCTATATCTGAAATGCCTATCGACACCTATGTCTGAAATGCCTATCGACACCTATATCTGAAATGCCTATCGACACCTATATCTGAAATGCCTATCGACACCTATATCTGAAATGCCTATCGACACCTATATCTGAAATGCCTATCGACACCTATATCTGAAATGCCTATCGACACCTATATCTGAAATGCCTATCGACACCTATTTTTGAAATGCCTATCGGAAACTACATCTGAAATGCCTATCAGCACCTATATTTGAAATGCCTATCGGCAACCATATCTGGAATGCCTATCGGCACCTATATTTGAAATGCCTATCGGCTTCTATATCTGAAATGCCTATCGGCACCTATTTTTAAAATGCCAATCGGCAACTATATCTGAAATGCCTATCGGCACCTATATCTGAAATGCCTATCGACACCTATATCTGAAATGCCTATCGACACCTATTTCTGAAATGCCTATCGACACCTATATCTGAAATGCCTATCGACACCTATATCTGAAATGCCTATCGACACCTATATCTGAAATGCCTATCGACACCTATATCTGAAATGCCTATCGACACCTATTTTTGAAATGCCTATCGGAAACTACATCTGAAATGCCTATCAGCACCTATATTTGATATGCCTATCGGCAACCATATCTGGAATGCCTATCGGCACCTATATTTGAAATGCCTATCGGCTTCTATATCTGAAATGCCTATCGGCACCTATTTTTAAAATACCAATCGGCAACTATATCTGAAATGCCTATCGGCACCTATATCTGAAATGCCTATCAACACCTATATCTGAAATGCCTATCGACACCTATATCTGAAATGCCTATCGACACCTATATCTGAAATGCCTATCGACACCTATATCTGAAATGCCTATCGACACCTATATCTGAAATGCCTATCGACACCTATATCTGAAATGCCTATCGACACCTATATCTGAAATGCCTATCGACACCTATTTTTGAAGTGCCTATCGGAAACTACATCTGAATTGCCTATCAGCACCTATATTTGAAATGCCTATCGGCAACCATATCTGGAATGCCTATCGGCATCTATATTTGAAATGCCTATCGGCTTCTATATCTGAAATGCCTATCGGCACCTATTTTTAAAATGCCAATCAGCAACTATATCTAAAATGCCTATCGGCACCTATATCTGAAATGCCTATCGACACCTATATCTGAAATGCCTATCGACACCTATATCGGAAATGCCTATCGACACTTATATCTGAAATGCCTATCGACACCTATATCTGAAATGCCTATCGACACCTATATCTGAAATGCCTATCGACACCTATATCTGAAAAGTGTATCGACACCTATATCTGAAATGCCTATCGACACCTATATCTGAAATGCCTATCGACACCTATATCTGAAATGCCTATCGACACCTATTTTTGAAATGCCTATCGGAAACTACATCTGAAATGCCTATCAGCACCTATATTTGAAATGCCTATCGGCAACCATATCTGGAATGCCTATCGGCACCTATATTTGAAATGCCTATCGGCTTCTATATCTGAAATGCCTATCGGCACCTATTTTTAAAATGCCAATCGGCAACTATATCTGAAATGCCTATCGGCACCTATTATATCTGAAATGCCTATCGACACCTATATCTGAAATGCCTATCGACACCTATATCTGAAATGCCTATCGACACCTATATCTAAAATGCCTATCGACACCTATATCTGAAATGCCTATCGACACCTATATCTGAAATGCCTATCGACACCTATATCTGAAATGCCTATCGACACCTATATCTGAAATGCCTATCGACACCTATTTTTGAAATGCCTATCGGAAACTACATCTGAAATGCCTATCAGCACCTATATTTGAAATGCCTATCGGCAACCATATCTGGAATGCCTATCGGCACCTATATTTGAAATGCCTATCGGCTTCTATATCTGAAATGCCTATCGGCACCTATTTTTAAAATGCCATTCGGCAACTATATCTGAAATGCCTATCGGCACCTATATCTGAAATGCCTATTGACACCTATATCTGAAATGCCTATCGACACCTATATCTGAAATGCCTATCGACACCTATATCTGAAATGCCTATCGACACCTATATCTGAAATGCCTATCGACACCTATATCTGAAATGCCTATCGACACCTTTATCTGAAATGCCTATCGACACCTATATCTGAAATGCCTATCGACACCTATATCTGAAATGCCTATCGACACCTATTTTTGAAATGCCTATCGGCAACCATATCTGGAATGCCTATCGGCACCTATATTTGAAATGCCTATCGGCTTCTATATCTGAAATGCCTATCGGCACCTATTTTTAAAATGCCAATCGGCAACTATGTCTGAAATGCCTATCGGCACCTATATCTGAAATGCCTATCGACACCTATATCTGAAATGCCTATCGACACCTATATCTGAAATGCCTATCGACACCTATATCTGAAATGCCTATCGACACCTATATCTGAAATGCCTATCGACACCTATATCTGAAATGCCTATCGACACCTATATCTGAAATGCCTATCGACACCTATATCTGAAATGCCTATCGACACCTATTTTTAAAATGCCTATCGGAAACTACATCTGAAATGCCTATCAGCACCTATATTTGAAATGCCTATCGGCAACCATATCTGGAATGCCTATCGGCACCTATATTTGAAATGCCTATCGGCTTCTATATCTGAAATGCCTATCGGCCCTTATTTTTAAAATGCCAATCGGCAACTATATCTGAAATGCCTATCGGCACCTATATCTGAAATGCCTATCGACACCTATATCTGAAATGCCTATCGACACCTATATCTGAAATGCCTATCGACACCTATATCTGAAATGCCTATCGACACCTATATCTGAAATGCCTATCGACACCTATTTTTGAAATGCCTATCGGAAACTACATCTGAAATGCCTATCAGCACCTATATTTGAAATGCCTATCGGCAACCATATCTGGAATGCCTATCGGCACCTATATTTGAAATGCCTATCGGCCTCTATATCTGAAATGCCTATCGGCACCTATTTTTAAAATGCCAATCGGCAACTATATCTGAAATGCCTATCAGCACCTATATCTGAAATGCCTATCGACACCTATATCTGAAATGCCTATCGACACCTATATCTGAAATGCCTATGGACACCTATATCTGAAATGCCTATCGACACCTATATCTGAAATGCCTATCGACACCTATATCTGAAATGCCTATCGACACCTATATCTGAAATGCCTATCGACACCTATATCTGAAATGCCTATCGACACCTATTTTTGAAATGCCTATCGGAAACTACATCTGAAATGCCTATCAGCACCTATATTTGAAATGCCTATCGGCAACCATATCTGGAATGCCTATCGGCACCTATATTTGAAATGCCTATCGGCTTCTATATCTGAAATGCCTATCGGCACCTATTTTTAAAATACCAATCGGCAACTATATCTGAAATGCCTATCGGCACCTATATCTGAAATGCCTATCGACACCTATATCTGAAATGCCTATCGACACCTATATCTGAAATGCCTATCGACACCTATATCTGAAATGCCTATCGACACCTATATCTGAAATGCCTATCGACACCTATATCTGAAATGCCTATCGACACCTATATCTGAAATGCCTATCGACACCTATTTTTGAAATGCCTATCGGAAACTACATCTGAAATGCCTATCAGCACCTATATTTGAAATGCCTATCGGCAACCATATCTGGAATGCCTATCGGCACCTATATTTGAAATGCCTATCGGCTTCTATATCTGAAATGCCTATCGGCACCTATTTTTAAAATGCCAATCGGCAACTATATCTGAAATGCCTATCGGCACCTATATCTGAAATGCCTATCGACACCTATATCTGAAATGCCTATCGACACCTATATCTGAAATGCCTATCGACACCTATATCTGAAATGCCTATCGACACCTGTATCTGAAATGCCTATCGACACCTATATCTGAAATGCCTATCGACACCTATATCTGAAATGCCTATCGACACCTATTTTTGAAATGCCTATCGGAAACTACATCTGAATTGCCTATCAGCACCTATATTTGAAATGCCTATCGGCAACCATATCTGGAATGCCTATCGGCATCTATATTTGAAATGCCTATCGGCTTCTATATCTGAAATGCCTATCGGCACCTATTTTTAAAATGCCAATCAGCAACTATATCTAAAATACCTATCGGCACCTATATCTGAAATGCCTATCGACACCTATATCTGAAATGCCTATCGACACCTATATCTGAAATGCCTATCGACACTTATATCTGAAATGCCAATCGACACCTATATCTGAAATGCCTATCGACACCTATATCTGAAATGCCTATCGACACCTATATCTGAAAAGCCTATCGACACCTATATCTGAAATGCCTATCGACACCTATATCTGAAATGCCTATCGACACCTATATCTGAAATGCCTATCGACACCTATTTTTGAAATGCCTATCGGAAACTACATCTGAAATGCCTATCAGCACCTATATTTGAAATGCCTATCGGCAACCATATCTGGAATGCCTATCGGCACCTATATTTGAAATGCCTATCGGCTTCTATATCTGAAATGCCTATCGGCACCTATTTTTAAAATGCCAATCGGCAACTATATCTGAAATGCCTATCGGCACCTATATCTGAAATGCCTATCGACACCTATATCTGAAATGCCTATCGACACCTATATCTGAAATGCCTATCGACACCTATATCTGAAATGCCTATCGACACCTATATTTGAAATGCCTATCGACACCTATATCTGAAATGCCTATCGACACCTATATCTGAAATGCCTATCGACACCTATTTTGGAAATGCCTATCGGAAACTACATCTGAAATGCCTATCAGCACCTATATTTGAAATGCCTATCGGCAACCATATCTGGAATGCCTATCGGCACCTATATTTGAAATGCCTATCGGCTTCTATATCTGAAATGCCTATCGGCACCTATTTTTAAAATACCAATCGGCAACTATATCTGAAATGCCTATCGGCACCTATATCTGAAATGCCTATCAACACCTATATCTGAAATGCCTATCAACACCTATATCTGAAATGCCTATCGACACCTATATCTGAAATGCCTATCGACACCTATATCTGAAATGCCTATCGACACCTATATCTGAAATGCCTATCGACACCTATATCTGAAATGCCTATCGACACCTATATCTGAAATGCCTATCGACACCTATTTTTGAAATGCCTATCGGAAACTACATCTGAATTGCCTATCAGCACCTATATTTGAAATGCCTATCGGCAACCATATCTGGAATGCCTATCGGCATCTATATTTGAAATGCCTATCGGCTTCTATATCTGAAATGCCTATCGACACCTATTTTTAAAATGCCAATCAGCAACTATATCTAAAATGCCTATCGGCACCTATATCTGAAATGCCTATCGACACCTATATCTGAAATGCCTATCGACACCTATATCTGAAACGCCTATCGACACTTATATCTGAATTGCCTATCGACACCTATATCTGAAATGCCTATCGACACCTATATCTGAAATGCCTATCGACACCTATATCTGAAAAGCCTATCGACACCTATATCTGAAATGCCTATCGACACCTACATCTGAAATGCCTATCGACACCTATATCTGAAATGCCTATCGACACCTATTTTTGAAATGCCTATCGGAAACTACATCTGAAATGCCTATCAGCACCTATATTTGAAATGCCTATCGGCAACCATATCTGGAATGCCTATCGGCACCTATATTTGAAATGCCTATCGGCTTCTATATCTGAAATGCCTATCGGCACCTATTTTTAAAATGCCAATCGGCAACTATATCTGAAATGCCTATCGGCACCTATATCTGAAATGCCTATCGACACCTATATCTGAAATGCCTATCGACACCTATATCTGAAATGCCTATCGACACCTATATCTGAAATGCCTATCGACACCTATATCTGAAATGCCTATCGACACCTATATCTGAAATGCCTATCGACACCTATATCTGAAATGCCTATCGACACCTATATCTGAAATGCCTATCGACACCTATATCTGAAATGCCTATCGACACCTATTTTTGAAATGCCTATCGGAAACTACATCTGAAATGCCTATCAGCACCTATATTTGAAATGCCTATCGGCAACCATATCTGGAATGCCTATCGGCACCTATATTTGAAATGCCTATCGACACCTATATCTGAAATGCCTATCGACACCTATATCTGAAATGCCTATCGACACCTATATCTGAAATGCCTATCGACACCTGTATCTGAAATGCCTATCGACACCTATATCTGAAATGCCTATCGACACCTATATCTGAAATGCCTATCGACACCTATTTTTGAAATGCCTATCGGAAACTACATCTGAATTGCCTATCAGCACCTATATTTGAAATGCCTATCGGCAACCATATCTGGAATGCCTATCGGCATCTATATTTGAAATGCCTATCGGCTTCTATATCTGAAATGCCTATCGGCACCTATTTTTAAAATGCCAATCAGCAACTATATCTAAAATACCTATCGGCACCTATATCTGAAATGCCTATCGACACCTATATCTGAAATGCCTATCGACACCTATATCTGAAATGCCTATCGACACTTATATCTGAAATGCCTATCGACACCTATATCTGAAATGCATATCGACACCTATATCTGAAATGCCTATCGACACCTATATCTGAAAAGCCTATCGACACCTATATCTGAAATGCCTATCGACACCTATATCTGAAATGCCTATCGACACCTATATCTGAAATGCCTATCGACACCTATTTTTGAAATGCCTATCGGAAACTACATCTGAAATGCCTATCAGCACCTATATTTGAAATGCCTATCGGCAACTATATCTGGAATGCCTATCGGCACCTATATTTGAAATGCCTATCGGCTTCTATATCTGAAATGCCTATCGGCACCTATTTTTAAAATGCCAATCGGCAACTATATCTGAAATGCCTATCGGCACCTATATCTGAAATGCCTATCGACACCTATATTTGAAATGCCTATCGACACCTATATCTGAAATGCCTATCGACACCTATATCTGAAATGCCTATCGACACCTATATTTGAAATGCCTATCGACACCTATATCTGAAATGCCTATCGACACCTATATCTGAAATGCCTATCGACACCTATTTTTGAAATGCCTATCGGAAACTACATCTGAAATGCCTATCAGCACCTATATTTGAAATGCCTATCGGCAACCATATCTGGAATGCCTATCGGCACCTATATTTGAAATGCCTATCGGCTTCTATATCTGAAATGCCTATCGGCACCTATTTTTAAAATACCAATCGGCAACTATATCTGAAATGCCTATCGGCACCTATATCTGAAATGCCTATCAACACCTATATCTGAAATGCCTATCGACACCTATATCTGAAATGCCTATCGACACCTATATCTGAAATGCCTATCGACACCTATATCTGAAATGCCTATCGACACCTATATCTGAAATGCCTATCGACACCTATATCTGAAATGCCTATCGACACCTATATCTGAAATGCCTATCAACACCTATTTTTGAAATGCCTATCGGAAACTACATCTGAATTGCCTATCAGCACCTATATTTGAAATGCCTATCGGCAACCATATCTGGAATGCCTATCGGCATCTATATTTGAAATGCCTATCGGCTTCTATATCTGAAATGCCTATCGACACCTATTTTTAAAATGCCAATCAGCAACTATATCTAAAATGCCTATCGGCACCTATATCTGAAATGCCTATCGACACCTATATCTGAAATGCCTATCGACACCTATATCTGAAATGCCTATCGACACTTATATCTGAAATGCCTATCGACACCTATATCTGAAATGCCTATCGACACCTATATCTGAAATGCCTATCGACACCTATATCTGAAAAGCCTATCGACACCTATATCTGAAATGCCTATCGACACCTACATCTGAAATGCCTATCGACACCTATATCTGAAATGCCTATCGACACCTATTTTTGAAATGCCTATCGGAAACTACATCTGAAATGCCTATCAGCACCTATATTTGAAATGCCTATCGGCAACCATATCTGGAATGCCTATCGGCACCTATATTTGAAATGCCTATCGGCTTCTATATCTGAAATGCCTATCGGCACCTATATCTGAAATGCCTATCGGCACCTATATCTGAAATGCCTATCGACACCTATATCTGAAATGCCTATCGACACCTATATCTGAAATGCCTATCGACACCTATATCTGAAATGCCTATCGACACCTATATCTGAAATGCCTATAGACACCTATATCTGAAATGCCTATCGACACCTATATCTGAAATGCCTATCGACACCTATATCTGAAATGCCTATCGACACCTATTTTTGAAATGCCTATCGGAAACTACATCTGAAATGCCTATCAGCACCTATATTTGAAATGCCTATCGGCAACCATATCTGGAATGCCTATCGGCACCTATATTTGAAATGCCTATCGGCTTCTATATCTGAAATGCCTATCGGCACCTATTTTTAAAATGCCATTCGGCAACTATATCTGAAATGCCTATCGGCACCTATATCTGAAATGCCTATCGACACCTATATCTGAAATGCCTATCGACACCTATATCTGAAATGCCTATCGACACCTATATCTGAAATGCCTATCGACACCTATATCTGAAATGCCTATCGACACCTATATCTGAAATGCCTATCGACACCTTTATCTGAAATGCCTATCGACACCTATATCTGAAATGCCTATCGACACCTATATCTGAAATGCCTATCGACACCTATTTTTGAAATGCCTATCGGCAACCATATCTGGAATGCCTATCGGCACCTATATTTGAAATGCCTATCGGCTTCTATATCTGAAATGCCTATCGGCACCTATTTTTAAAATGCCAATCGGCAACTACGTCTGAAATGCCTATCGGCACCTATATCTGAAATGCCTATCGACACCTATATCTGAAATGCCTATCGACACCTATATCTGAAATGCCTATCGACACCTATATCTGAAATGCCTATCGACACCTATATCTGAAATGCCTATCGACACCTATATCTGAAATGCCTATCGACACCTATATCTGAAATGCCTATCGACACCTATTTTTAAAATGCCTATCGGAAACTACATCTGAAATGCCTATCAGCACCTATATTAGAAATGCCTATCGGCAACCATATCTGGAATGCCTATCGGCACCTATATTTGAAATGCCTATCGGCTTCTATATCTGAAATGCCTATCGGCCCTTATTTTTAAAATGCCAATCGGCAACTATATCTGAAATGCCTATCGGCACCTATATCTGAAATGCCTATCGACACCTATATCTGAAATGCCTATCGACACCTATATCTGAAATGCCTATCGACACCTATATCTGAAATGCCTATCGACACCTATATCTGAAATGCCTATCGACACCTATATCTGAAATGCCTATCGACACCTATATCTGAAATGCCTATCGACACCTATTTTTGAAATGCCTATCGGAAACTACATCTGAAATGCCTATCAGCACCTATATTTGAAATGCCTATCGGCAACCATATCTGGAATGCCTATCGGCACCTATATTTGAAATGCCTATCGGCCTCTATATCTGAAATGCCTATCGGCACCTATTTTTAAAATGCCAATCGGCAACTATATCTTAAATGCCTATCGGCACCTATATCTGAAATGCCTATCGACACCTATATCTGAAATGCCTATCGACACCTATATCTGAAATGCCTATGGACACCTATATCTGAAATGCCTATCGACACCTATATCTGAAATGCCTATCGACACCTATATCTGAAATGCCTATCGACACCTATATCTGAAATGCCTATCGACACCTATATCTGAAATGCCTATCGACACCTATTTTTGAAATGCCTATCGGAAACTACATCTGAAATGCCTATCAGCACCTATATTTGAAATGTCTATCGGCAACCATATCTGGAATGCCTATCGGCACCTATATTTGAAATGCCTATCGGCTTCTATATCTGAAATGCCTATCGGCACCTATTTTTAAAATACCAATCGGCAACTATATCTGAAATGCCTATCGGCACCTATATCTGAAATGCCTATCGACACCTATATCTGAAATGCCTATCGACACCTATATCTGAAATGCCTATCGACACCTATATCTGAAATGCCTATCGACACCTATATCTGAAATGCCTATCGACACCTATATCTGAAATGCCTATCGACACCTATATCTGAAATGCCTATCGACACCTATTTTTGAAATGCCTATCGGAAACTACATCTGAAATGCCTATCAGCACCTATATTTGAAATGCCTATCGGCAACCATATCTGGAATGCCTATCGGCACCTATATTTGAAATGCCTATCGGCTTCTATATCTGAAATGCCTATCGGCACCTATTTTTAAAATACCAATCGGCAACTATATCTGAAATGCCTATCGGCACCTATATCTGAAATGCCTATCGACACCTATATCTGAAATGCCTATCGACACCTATATCTGAAATGCCTATCGACACCTATATCTGAAATGCCTATCGACACCTGTATCTGAAATGCCTATCGACACCTATATCTGAAATGCCTATCGACACCTATATCTGAAATGCCTATCGACACCTATTTTTGAAATGCCTATCGGAAACTACATCTGAATTGCCTATCAGCACCTATATTTGAAATGCCTATCGGCAACCATATCTGGAATGCCTATCGGCACCTATATTTGAAATGCCTATCGGCTTCTATATCTGAAATGCCTATCGGCACCTATTTTTAAAATACCAATCAGCAACTATATCTAAAATGCCTATCGGCACCTATATCTGAAATGCCTATCGACACCTATATCTGAAATGCCTATCGACACCTATATCTGAAATGCCTATCGACACTTATATCTGAAATGCCTATCGACACCTATATCTGAAATGCCTATCGACACCTATATCTGAAATGCCTATCGACACCTATATCTGAAAAGCCTATCGACACCTATATCTGAAATGCCTATCGACACCTATATCTGAAATGCCTATCGACACCTATATCTGAAATGCCTATCGACACCTATTTTTGAAATGCCTATCGGAAACTACATCTGAAATGCCTATCAGCACCTATATTTGAAATGCCTATCGGCAACCATATCTGGAATGCCTATCGGCACCTATATTTGAAATGCCTATCGGCTTCTATATCTGAAATGCCTATCGGCACCTATTTTTAAAATGCCAATCGGCAACTATATCTGAAATGCCTATCGGCACCTATATCTGAAATGCCTATCGACACCTATATCTGAAATGCCTATCGACACCTATATCTGAAATGCCTATCGACACCTATATCTGAAATGCCTATCGACACCTATATCTGAAATGCCTATCGACACCTATATCTGAAATGCCTATCTACACCTATATCTGAAATGCCTATCGACACCTATTTTTGAAATGCCTATCGGAAACTACATCTGAAATGCCTATCAGCACCTATATTTGAAATGCCTATCGGCAACCATATCTGGAATGCCTATCGGCACCTATATTTGAAATGCCTATCGGCACCTATTTTTAAAATGCCTATCGGCACCTATTTTTAAAATGCCATTCGGCAACTATATCTGAAATGCCTGTCGGCACCTATATCTGAAATGCCTATCGACACCTATATCTGAAATGCCCATCGACACCTATATCTGAAATGCCTATCGACACCTATATCTGAAATGCCTATCGACACCTATTTTTGAAATGCCTATCGGAAACTACATCTGAAATGCCTATCAGCACCTATATTTGAAATGCCTATCGGCAACCATATCTGGAATGCCTATCGGCACCTATATTTGAAATGCCTATCGGCTTCTATATCTGAAATGCCTATCGGCACCTATTTTTAAAATGCCATTCGGCAACTATATCTGAAATGCCTATCGGCACCTATATCTGAAATGCCTATCGACACCTATATCTGAAATGCCTATCGACACCTATATCTGAAATGCCTATCGACACCTATATCTGAAATGCCTATCGACACCTATATCTGAAATGCCTATCGACACCTATATCTGAAATGCCTATCGACACCTATATCTGAAATGCCTATCGACACCTATATCTGAAATGCCTATCGACACCTATATCTGAAATGCCTATCGACACCTATATCTGAAATGCCTATCGACACCTATATCTGAAATGCCTATCGACACCTATATCTGAAATGCCTATCGACACCTATTTTTGAAATGCCTATCGGAAACTACATCTGAAATGCCTATCAGCACCTATATTTGAAATGCCTATCGGCAACCATATCTGGAATGCCTATCGGCACCTATATTTGAAATGCCTATCGGCTTCTATATCTGAAATGCCTATCGGCACCTATTTTTAAAATGCCAATCGGCAACTATATCTGAAATGCCTATCGGCACCTATATCTGAAATGCCTATCGACACCCATATCTGAAATGCCTATCGACACCTATATCTGAAATGCCTATCGACACCTATATCTGAAATGCCTATCGACACCTATATCTGAAATGCCTATCGACACCTATATCTGAAATGCCTATCGACACCTATATCTGAAATGCCTATCGACACCTATATCTGAAATGCCTATCGACACCTATTTTTGAAATGCCTATCGGAAACTACATCTGAAATGCCTATCAGCACCTATATTTGAAATGCCTATCGGCAACCAAATCTGGAATGCCTATCGGCACGTATATTTGAAATGCCTATCGGCTTCTATATCTGAAATGCCTATCGGCACCTATTTTTAAAATGCCAATCGGCAACTATATCTGAAATGCCTATCGGCACCTATATCTGAAATGCCTATCGACACCTATATCTGAAATGCCTATCGACACCTATATCTGAAATGCCTATCGACACCTATATCTGAAATGTCTATCGACACCTATTTCTGAAATGCCTATCGACACCTATATCTGAAATGCCTATCGACACCTATATCTGAAATGCCTATCGACACCTATTTTTGAAATGCCTATCGGAAACTACATCTGAAATGCCTATCAGCACCTATATTTGAAATGCCTATCGGCAACCATATCTGGAATGCCTATCGGCACCTATATTTGAAATGCCTATCGGCTTCTATATCTGAAATGCCTATCGGCACCTATTTTTAAAATGCCAATCGGCAACTATATCTGAAATGCCTATCGGCACCTATATCTGAAATGCCTATCGACACCTATATCTGAAATGCCTATCGACACCTATATCTGAAATGCCTATCGACACCTATATCTGAAATGCCTATCGACACCTATATCTGAAATGCCTATCGACACCTATATATGAAATGCCTATCGACACCTATATCTGAAATGCCTATCGACACCTATATCTGAAATGCCTATCGACACCTATATCTGAAATGCCTATCGACACCTATTTTTGAAATGCCTATCGGAAACTACATCTGAAATGCCTATCAGCACCTATATTTGAAATGCCTATCGGCAACCATATCTGGAATGCCTATCGGCACCTATATTTGAAATGCCTATCGGCTTCTATATCTGAAATGCCTATCGGCACCTATTTTTAAAATGCCAATCGGCAACTATATCTGAAATGCCGAACGGCACCTATATCTGAAATGCCTATCGACACCTATATCTGAAATGCCTATCGACACCTATATCTGAAATGCCTATCGACACCTATATCTGAAATGCCTAGCGACACCTATATCTGAAATGCCTATCGACACCTATATCTGAAATGCCTATCGACACCTATATCTGAAATGCCTATCGACACCTATTTTTGAAATGCCTATCGGCTTCTATATCTGAAATGCCTATCGGCACCTATTTTTAAAATGCCATTCGACAACTATATCTGAAATGCCTATCGGCACCTATATCTGAAATGCCTATCGACACCTATATCTGAAATGCCTATCGACACCTATATCTAAAATGCCTATCGACACCTATATCTGAAATGCCTATCGACACCTATATCTGAAATGCCTATCGACACCTATATCTGAAATGCCTATCGACACCTATATCTGAAATGCCTATCGACACCTATTTTTGAAATGCCTATCGGAAACTACATCTGAAATGCCTATCAGCACCTATATTTGAAATGCCTATCGGCAACCATATCTGGAATGCCTATCGGCACTTATATTTAAAATGCCTATTGGCTTCTATATCTGAAATGCCTATCGGCACCTATTTTTAAAATGCCAATCGGCAACTATATCTGAAATGCCTATCGGCACCTATATCTGAAATGCCTATCGACACCTATATCTGAAATGCCTATCGACACCTATATCTGAAATGCCTATCGACACCTATATCTGAAATGCCTATCGACACCTATATCTGAAATGCCTATCGACACCTATATCTGAAATGCCTATCGACACCTATATCTAAAATGCCCATCGACACCTATTTTTGAAATGCCTATCGGAAACTACATCTGAAATGCCTATCAGCACCTATATTTGAAATGCCTATCGGCAACCATATCTGGAATGCCTATCGGCACCTATATTTGAAATGCCTATCGGCTTCTATATCTGAAATGCCTATCGGCACCTATTTTTAAAATGCCAATAGGCAACTATATCTGAAATGCCTATCGGCACCTATATCTGAAATGCCTATCGACACCTATATCTGAAATGCCTATCGACACCTATATCTAAAATGCCTATCGACACCTATATCTGAAATGCCTATCGACACCTATATCTGAAATGCCTATCGACACCTATATCTGAAATGCCTATCGACACCTATATCTGAAATGCCTATCGACACCTATTTTTGAAAAGCCTATCGGAAACTACATCTGAAATGCCTATCAGCACCTATATTTGAAATGCCTATCGGCAACCATATCTGGAATGCCTATCGGCACCTATATTTGAAATGCCTATCGGCTTCTATATCTGAAATGCCTATCGGCACCTATTTTTAAAATGCCAATCGGCAACTATATCTGAAATGCCTATCGGCACCTATATCTGAAATGCCTATCGACACCCATATCTGAAATGCCTATCGACACCTATATCTGAAATGCCTATCGACACCTATATCTGAAATGCCTATCGACACCTATATCTGAAATGCCTATCGACACCTATATCTGAAATGCCTATCGACACCTATATCTGAAATGCCTATCGACACCTATATCTGAAATGCCTATCGACACCTATTTTTGAAATGCCTATCGGAAACTACATCTGAAATGCCTATCAGCACCTATATTTGAAATGCCTATCGGCAACCAAATCTGGAATGCCTATCGGCACGTATATTTGAAATGCCTATCGGCTTCTATATCTGAAATGCCTATCGGCACCTATTTTTAAAATGCCAATCGGCAACTATATCTGAAATGCCTATCGGCACCTATATCTGAGATGCCTATCGACACCTATATCTGAAATGCCTATCGACACCTATATCTGAAATGCCTATCGACACCTATATCTGAAATGCCTATCGACACCTATATCTGAAATGCCTATCGACACCTATTTCTGAAATGCCTATCGACACCTATATCTGAAATGCCTATCGACACCTATATCTGAAATGCCTATCGACACCTATTTTTGAATGCCTATCGGAAAATACATCTGAAATGCCTATCAGCACCTATATTTGAAATGCCTATCGGCAACCATATCTGGAATGCCTATCGGCACCTATATTTGAAATGCCTATCGGCTTCTATATCTGAAATGCCTATCGGCACCTATTTTTAAAATGCCAATCGGCAACTATATCTGAAATGCCTATCGGCACCTATATCTGAAATGCCTATCGACACCTATATCTGAAATGCCTATCGACACCTATATCTGAAATGCCTATCGACACCTATATCTGAAATGCCTATCGACACCTGTATCTGAAATGCCTATCGATACCTATATATGAAATGCCTATCGACACCTATATCTGAAATGCCTATCGACACCTATATCTGAAATGCCTATCGACACCTATATCTGAAATGCCTATCGACACCTATTTTTGAAATGCCTATCGGAAACTACATCTGAAATGCCTATCAGCACCTATATTTGAAATGCCTATCGGCAACCATATCTGGAATGCCTATTGGCACCTATATTTGAAATGCCTATCGGCTTCTATATCTGAAATGCCTATCGGCACCTATTTTTAAAATGCCAATCGGCAACTATATCTGAAATGCCGAACGGCACCTATATCTGAAATGCCTATCGACACCTATATCTGAAATGCCTATCGACACCTATATCTGAAATGCCTATCGACACCTATATCTGAAATGCCTAGGGACACCTATATCTGAAATGCCTATCGACACCTATATCTGAAATGCCTATCGACACCTATATCTGAAATACCTATCGACACCTATATCTGAAATGCCTATCGACACCTATATCTGAAATGCCTATCGACACCTATATCTAAAATGCCTATCGACACCTATTTTTAAAATGCCTATCGGAAACTACATCTGAAATGCCTATCAGCACCTATATTTGAAATGCCTATCGGCAACCATATCTGGAATGCCTATCGGCACCTATATTTGAAATGCCTATCGGCTTCTATATCTAAAATGCCTATCGGCACCTATTTTTAAAATGCCAATCGGCAACTATATCTGAAATGCCTATCGGCACCTATATCTGAAATGCCTATCGACACCTATATCTGAAATGCCTATCGACACCTATATCTGAAATGCCTATAGACACCTATTTTTGAAATGCCTATCGGAAACTACATCTGAAATGCCTATCAGCACCTATATTTGAAATGCCTATCGGAAACCATTTCTGGAATGCCTATCGGCACCTATATTGGAAATGCCTATCGGCTTCTATATCCTAAATGCCTATCGGCACCTATTTTTAAAATGCCAATCGGCAACTATATCTGAAATGCCTATCGGCACCTATATCTGAAATGCCTATAGACACCTATATCTGAAATGCCTATCGACACCTATATCTGAAATGCCTATCGACACCTATATCTGAAATGCCTATCGACACCTATATCTGAAATGCTTATCGACACCTATATCTGAAATGCCTATCGACACCTATATCTGAAATGCCTATCGACACCTATATCTGAAATGCCTATCGACACCTATTTTTGAAATGCCTATCGGAAACTACATCTGAAATGCCTATCAGCACCTATATTTGAAATGTCTATCGGCAACCATATCTGGAATGCCTATCGGCACCTATATTTGAAATGCCTATCGGCTTCTATATCTGAAATGCCTATCGGCACCTATTTTTAAAATGCCAATCGGCAACTATATCTGAAATGCCTATTGGCACCTATATCTGAAATGCCTATCGACACCTATATCTGAAATGCCTATCGACACCTATATCTGAAATGCCTATCGACACCTATATCTGAAATGCCTATCGACACCTATATCTGAAATGCCTATCGACACCTATATCTGAAATGCCTATCGACACCTATATCTGAAATGCCTATCGACACCTATATCTTAAATGCCTATCGACACCTATATCTGAAATGCCTATCGACACCTATTTTTGAAATGCCTATCGGAAAATACATCTGAAATGCCTATCAGCACCTATATTCGAAATGCCTATCGGCAACCATATCTGGAATGCCTATCGGCACCTATATTTGAAATGCCTATCGGCTTCTATATCTGAAATGCCTATCGGCACCTATTTTTAAAATGCCAATCGGCAACTATATCTGAAATGCCTATCGGCACCTATATCTGAAATGCCTATCGACACCTATATCTGAAATGCCTATCGACACCTATATCTGAAATGCCTATCGACACCTATATCTGAAATGCCTATCGACACCTATATCTGAAATGCCTATCGACACCTATATCTGAAATGCCTATCGACACCTATATCTGAAATGCCTATCGACACCTATATCTGAAATGCCTATCGACACCTATATCTGAAATGCCTATCGACACCTATTTTTGAAATGCCTATCGGAAACTACATCTGAAATGCCTATCAGCACCTATATTTGAAATGCCTATCGGCAACCATATCTGGAATGCCTATCGGCACCTATATTTGAAATGCCTATCGGCTTCTATATCTGAAATGCCTATCGGCACCTATTTTTAAAATACCAATCGGCAACTATATCTGAAATGCCTATCGGCACCTATATCTGAAATGCCTATCGACACCTATATCTGAAATGCCTATCGACACCTATATCTGAAATGCCTATCGACACCTATGTCTGAAATGCCTATCGACACCTATATCTGAAATGCCTATCGACACCTATATCTGAAATGCCTATCGACACCTATATCTGAAATGCCTATCGACACCTATATCTGAAATGCCTATCGACACCTATTTTTGAAATGCCTATCGGAAACTACATCTGAAATGCCTATCAGCACCTATATTTGAAATGCCTATCGGCAACCATATCTGGAATGCCTATCGGCACCTATATTTGAAATGCCTATCGGCTTCTATATCTGAAATGCCTATCGGCACCTATTTTTAAAATGCCAATCGGCAACTATATCTGAAATGCCTATCGGCACTTATATCTGAAATGCCTATCGACACCTATATCTGAAATGCCTATCGACACCTATATCTGAAATGCCTATCGACACCTATATCTGAAATGCCTATCGACACCTATATCTGAAATGCCTATCGACACTTATATCTGAAATGCCTATCGACACCTATATCTGAAATGCCTATCGACACCTATATCTGAAATGCCTATCGACACCTATTTTTGAAATGCCTATCGGAAACTACATCTGAAATGCCTATCAGCACCTATATTTGAAATGCCTATCGGCAACCATATCTGGATTGCCTATCGGCACCTATATTTGAAATGCCTATCGGCTTCTATATCTGAAATGCCTATCGGCACCTATTTTTAAAATGCCAATCGGCAACTATATCTGAAATGCCTATCGGCACCTATATCTGAAATGCGTATCGACACCTATATCTGAAATGCCTATCGACACTTATATCTGAAATGCCTATCGACACCTATATCTGAAATGCCTATCGACACCTATATCTGAAATGCCTATCGACACCTATTTTTGAAATGCCTATCGGAAACTACATCTGAAATGCCTATCAGCACCTATATTTGAAATGCCTATCGGCAACCATATCTGGATTGCCTATCGGCACCTATATTTGAAATGCCTATCGGCTTCTATATCTGAAATGCCTATCGGCACCTATTTTTAAAATGCCAATCGACACCTATATCTGAAATGCCTATCGACACCTATATCTGAAATGCCTATCGACACCTATTTTTGAAATGCCTATCGGAAACTACATCTGAAATGCCTATCAGCACCTATATTTGAAATGCCTATCGGCAACCATATCTGGAATGCCTATCGGCACCTATATTTGAAATGCCTATCGGCTTCTATATCTGAAATGCCTATCGGCACCTATTTTTAAAATACCAATCGGCAACTATATCTGAAATGCCTATCGGCACCTATATCTGAAATGCCTATCGACACCTATATCTGAAATGCCTATCGACACCTATATCTGAAATGCCTATCGACACCTATATCTGAAATGCCTATCGACACCTATATCTGAAATGCCTATCGACACCTATATCTGAAATGCCTATCGACACCTATATCTGAAATGCCTATCGACACCTATTTTTGAAATGCCTATCGGAAACTACATCTGAAATGCCTATCAGCAACTATATCTGAAATGCCTATCGGCACTTATATCTGAAATGCCTATCGACACCTATATCTGAAATGCCTATCGACACCTATATCTGAAATGCCTATCGACACCTATATCTGAAATGCCTATCGACACCTATATCTGAAATGCCTATCGACACTTATATCTGAAATGCCTATCGACACCTATATCTGAAATGCCTATCGACACCTATATGTGAAATGCCTATCGACACCTATTTTTGAAATGCCTATCGGAAACTACATCTGAAATGCCTATCAGCACCTATATTTGAAATGCCTATCGGCAACCATATCTGGATTGCCTATCGGCACCTATATTTGAAATGCCTATCGGCTTCTATATCTGAAATGCCTATCGGCACCTATTTTTAAAATGCCAATCGGCAACTATATCTGAAATGCCTATCGGCACCTATA
This sequence comes from Venustoraphidia nigricollis, assembly GCA_034508555.1. Classification (NCBI taxonomy): domain Eukaryota; kingdom Metazoa; phylum Arthropoda; class Insecta; order Raphidioptera; family Raphidiidae; genus Venustoraphidia; species Venustoraphidia nigricollis. Next base: position 52,840 of record JAVRKA010000538.1, read on the forward strand.
TCTGAAATGCGTATCGACACCTATATCTGAAATGCCTATCGACACTTATATCTGAAATGCCTATCGACACCTATATCTGAAATGCCTATCGACACCTATATCTGAAATGCCTATCGACACCTATTTTTGAAATGCCTATCGGAAACTACATCTGAAATGCCTATCAGCACCTATATTTGAAATGCCTATCGGCAACCATATCTGGATTGCCTATCGGCACCTATATTTGAAATGCCTATCGGCTTCTATATCTGAAATGCCAACGGCACCTATTTTTAAAATGCCAATCGACACCTATATCTGAAATGCCTATCGACACCTATATCTGAAATGCCTATCGACACCTATTTTTGAAATGCCTATCGGAAACTACATCTGAAATGCCTATCAGCACCTATATTTGAAATGCCTATCGGCAACCATATCTGGAATGCCTATCGGCACCTATATTTGAAGTGCCTATCGGCTTCTATATCTGAAATGCCTATCGGCACCTATTTTTAAAATACCAATCGGCAACTATATCTGAAATGCCTATCGGCACCTATATCTGAAATGCCTATCGACACCTATATCTGAAATGCCTATCGACACCTATATCTGAAATGCCTATCGACACCTATGTCTGAAATGCCTATCGACACCTATATCTGAAATGCCTATCGACACCTATATCTGAAATGCCTATCGACACCTATATCTGAAATGCCTATCGACACCTATATCTGAAATGCCTATCGACACCTATTTTTGAAATGCCTATCGGAAACTACATCTGAAATGCCTATCAGCACCTATATTTGAAATGCCTATCGGCAACCATATCTGGAATGCCTATCGGCACCTATATTTGAAATGCCTATCGGCTTCTATATCTGAAATGCCTATCGGCACCTATTTTTAAAATGCCAATCGGCAACTATATCTGAAAAGCCTATCGGCACTTATATCTGAAATGCCTATCGACACCTATATCTGAAATGCCTATCGACACCTATATCTGAAATGCCTATCGACACCTATATCTGAAATGCCTATCGACACCTATATCTGAAATGCCTATCGACACTTATATCTGAAATGCCTATCGACACCTATATCTGAAATGCCTATCGACACCTATATCTGAAATGCCTATCGACACCTATTTTTGAAATGCCTATCGGAAACTACATCTGAAATGCCTATCAGCACCTATATTTGAAATGCCTATCGGCAACCATATCTGGATTGCCTATCGGCACCTATATTTGAAATGCCTATCGGCTTCTATATCTGAAATGCCTATCAGCACCTATTTTTAAAATGCCAATCGGCAACTATATCTGAAATGCCTATCGGCACCTATATCTGAAATGCGTATCGACACCTATATCTGAAATGCCTATCGACACCTATATCTGAAATGCCTATCGACACCTATATCTGAAATGCCTATCGACACCTATATCTGAAATGCCTATCGACACCTATATCTGAAATGCCTATCGACACCTATATCTGAAATGCCTATCGACACCTATTTTTGAAATGCCTATCGGAAACTACAACTGAAATGCTTATCAGCACCTATATTTGAAATGCCTATCGGCAACCATATCTGGAATGCCTATCGGCACCTATATTTGAAATGCCTATCGGCTTCTATATCTGAAATGCCTATCGGCACCTATTTGTAAAATGCCAATCGGCAACTATATCTGAAATGCCTATCGGCACCTATATCTGAAATGCCTATCGACACCTATATCTGAAATGCCTATCGACACCTATATCTGAAATGCCTATCGACACCTATATCTGAAATGCCTATCGACACCTATATCTGAAATGCCTATCGACACCTATATCTGAAATGCCTATCGGCACCTATATCTGAAATGCCTATCGACACCTATTTTTGAAATGCCTATCGGAAACTACATCTGAAATGCCTATCAGCACCTATATTTGAAATGCCTATCGGCAACCATATCTGGAATGCCTATCGGCACCTATATTTGAAATGCCTATCGGCTTCTATATCTGAAATGCCTATCGGAACCTATTTTTAAAATGCCAATCGGCCACTATATCTGAAATGCCTATCGGCACCTATATCTGAAATGCCTATCGACACCTATATCTGAAATGCCTATTGACACCTATATCTGAAATGCCTATCGACACCTATATCTGAAATGCCTATCGACACCTATATCTGAAATGCCTATCGACACCTATATTTGAAATGCCTATCGACACCTATATCTGAAATGCCTATCGACACCTATATCTGAAATGCCTATCGACACCTATATCTGAAATGCCTATCGACACCTATTTTTGAAATGCCTATCGGAAACTACATCTGAAATGCCTATCAGCACTTATATTCGAAATGCCTATCGGCAACCATATCTGGAATGCCTATCGGCACCTATATTTGAAATGCCTATCGGCTTCTATATCTAAAATGCCTATCGGCACCTATTTTTAAAATGCCAATCGGCAACTATATCTGAAATGCCTATCGGCACCTATATCTGAAATGCCTATCGACACCTATATCTGAAATGCCTATCGACACCTATATCTGAAATGCCTATCGACACCTATATCTGAAATGCCTATCGACACCTATATCTGAAATGCCTATCGACACCTATATCTGAAATGCCTATCGACACCTATATCTGAAATGCCTATCGACACCTATATCTGAAATGCCTATCGACACCTATTTTTAAAATGCCTATCGGAAACTACATCTGAAATGCCTATCAGCACCTATATTTGAAATGCCTATCGGCAACCATATCTGGAATGCCTATCGGCACCTATATTTGAAATGCCTATCGGCTTCTATATCTGAAATGCCTATCGGCACCTATTTTTAAAATGCCAATCGGCAACTATATCTGAAATGCCTATCGGCACCTATATCTGAAATGCCTTTCGACACCTATATCTGAAATGCCTATCGACACCTATATCTGAAATGCCTATCGACACCTATATCTGAAATGCCTATCGACACCTATATCTGAAATGCCGTTCGACACCTATATCTGAAATGCCTATCGACACCTATATCTGAAATGCCTATCGACACCTATATCTGAAATGCCTATCGACACCTATATCTGAAATGCCTATCGACACCTATATCTGAAATGCCTATCGACACCTATATCTGAAATGCCTATCGACACCTATTTTTGAAATGCCTATCGGAAACTACATCTGAAATGCCTATCAGCACCTATATTTGAAATGCCTATCGGCAACCATATCTGGAATGCCTATCGGCACCTATATTTGAAATGCCTATCGGCTTCTATATCTGAAATGCCTATCGGCACCTATTTTTAAAATGCCAATCGGCAACTATATCTGAAATGCCTATCGGCACCTATATCTGAAATGCCTATCGACACCTATATCTGAAATGCCTATCGACACCTATATCTGAAATGCCTATCGACACCTATATCTGAAATGCCTATCGACACCTATATCTGAAATGCCTATCGACACCTATATTTGAAATGCCTATCGACACCTATATCTGAAATGCTTATCGACACCTATATCTGAAATGCCTATCGACACCTATATCTGAAATGCCTATCGACACCTATTTTTGAAATGCCTATCAGAAACTACATCTGAAATGCCTATCAGCACTTATATTTGAAATGCCTATCGGCAACCATATCTGGAATGCCTATCGGCACCTATATTTGAAATGCCTATCGGCTTCTATATCTGAAATGCCTATCGGCACCTATTTTTAAAATGCCAATCGGCAACTATATCTGAAATGCCTATCGGCACCTATATCTGAAATGCCTATCGACACCTATATCTGAAATGCCTATCGACACCTATATCTGAAATGCCTATCGACACCTATATCTGAAATGCCAATCGACACCTATATCTGAAATGCCTATCGACACCTATATCTGAAATGCCTATCGACACCTATATCTGAAATGCCTATCGACACCTATATCTTAAATGCCTATCGACACCTATTTTTAAAATGCCTATCGGAAACTACATCTGAAATGCCTATCAGCACCTATATTTGAAATGCCTATCGGCAACCATATCTGGAATGCCTATCGGCACCTATATTTGAAATGCCTATCGGCTTCTATATCTGAAATGCCTATCGGCACCCATTTTTAAAATGCCAATCGGTAACTATATCTGAAATGCCTATCAGGACCTATATCTGAAATGCCTATCGACACCTATATCTGAAATGCCTATCGACACCTATATCTGAAATGCCTATCGACACCTATATCTGAAATGCCTATCGACACCTATATCTGAAATGCCTATCGACACCTATATCTGAAATGCCTATCGACACCTATATCTGAAATGCCTATCGACACCTATTTTTGAAATGCCTATCGGAAACTACATCTGAAATGCCTATCAGCACTTATATTTGAAATGCCTATCGGCAACCATATCTGGAATGCCTATCGGCACCTATATTTGAAATGCCTATCGGCTTCTATATCTGAAATGCCTATCGGAACCTATTTTTAAAATGCCAATCGGCCACTATATCTGAAATGCCTATCGGCACCTATATCTGAAATGCCTATCGACACCTATATTTGAAATGCCTATTGACACCTATATCTGAAATGCCTATCGACACCTTTATCTGAAATGCCTATCGACACCTATATCTGAAATGCCTATCGACACCTATATCTGAAATGCCTATCGACACCTATATCTGAAATGCCTATCGACACCTATATCTAAAATGCCTATCGACACCTATATCTGAAATGCCTATCAGCACCTATATTTGAAATGCCTATCGGCAACCATATCTGGAATGCCTATCGACACCTATATCTGAAATGCCTATCGACACCTATATCTGAAATGCCTATCAGCACCTATATTTGAAATGCCTATCGGCAACCATATCTGGAATGCCTATCGGCACCTATATCTGAAATGCCTATCGACACCTATATCTGAAATGCCTATCGACACCTATATCTGAAATGCCTATCGACACCTATATCTGAAATGCCTATCGACACCTATATCTGAAATGCCTATCGACACCTATATCTGAAATGCCTATCGACACCTATATCTGAAATGCCTATCGACACCTATTTTTGAAATGCCTATCGGAAACTACATCTGAAATGCCTATCAGCACTTATATTTGAAATGCCTATCGGCAACCATATCTGGAATGCCTATCGGCACCTATATTTGAAATGCCTATCGGCTTCTATATCTGAAATGCCTATCGGCACCTATTTTTAAAATGCCAATCGGCAACTATATCTGAAATGCCTATCGGCACCTATATCTGAAGTGCCTATCGACACCTATATCTGAAATGCCTATCGACACCTATATCTGAAATGCCTATCGACACCTATATCTGAAATGCCTATCGACACCTATATCTGAAATGCCTATCGACACCTATATCTGAAATGCCTATCGACACCAATATCTGAAATGCCTATCGACACCTATATCTGAAATGCCTATCGACACCTATATCTGAAATGCCTATCGACACCTATTTTTGAAATGCCTATCGGAAACTACAACTGAAATGCCTATCAGCACCTATATTTGAAATGCCTATCGGCAACCATATCTGGAATGCCTATCGGCACCTATATTTGAAATGCCTATCGGCTTCTATATCTGAAATGCCTATCGGCACCTATTTGTAAAATGCCAATCGGCAACTATATCTGAAATGCCTATCGGCACCTATATCTGAAATGCCTATCGACACCTATATCTGAAATGCCTATCGACACCTATATCTGAAATGCCTATCGACACCTTTATCTGAAATGCCTATCGACACCTATATCTGAAATGCCTATCGACACCTATATCTGAAATGCCTATCGACACCTATATCTGAAATGCCTATCGACACCTATTTTTGAAATGCCTATCGGAAACTACATCTGAAATGCCTATCAGCACCTATATTTGAAATGCCTATCGGCAACCATATCTGGAATGCCTATCGGCACCTATATTTGAAATGCCTATCGGCTTCTATATCTGAAATGCCTATCGGAACCTATTTTTAAAATGCCAATCGGCAACTATATCTGAAATGCCTATCGGCACCTATATCTGAAATGCCTATCGACACCTATATCTGAAATGCCTATCGACACCTATATCTGAAATGCCTATCGACACCTATATCTGAAATGCCTATCGACACCTATATCTGAAATGCCTATCGACACCTATATTTGTAATGCCTATCGACACCTATATCTGAAATGCCTATCGACACCTATATCTGAAATGCCTATCGACACCTATATCTGAAATGCCTATCGACACCTATTTTTGAAATGCCTATCGGAAACTACATCTGAAATGCCTATCAGCACTTATATTTGAAATGCCTATCGGCAACCATATCTGGAATGCCTATCGGCACCTATATTTGAAATGCCTATCGGCTTCTATATCTGAAATGCCTATCGGCACCTATTTTTAAAATGCCAATCGGCAACTATATCTGAAATGCCTATCGGCACCTATATCTGAAATGCCTATCGACACCTATATCTGAAATGCCTATCGACACCTATATCTGAAATGCCTATCGACACCTTTATCTGAAATGCCTATCGACACCTATATCTGAAATGCCTATCGACACCTATATCTGAAATGCCTATCGACACCTATATCTGAAATGCCTATCGACACCTATATCTGAAATGCCTATCGACACCTATTTTTAAAATGCCTATCGGAAACTACATCTGAAATGCCTATCAGCACCTATATTTGAAATGCCTATCGGCAACCATATCTGGAATGCCTATCGGCACCTATATTTGAAAAGCCTATCGGCTTCTATATCTGAAATGCCTATCGGCACCTATTTTTAAAATGCCAATCGGCAACTATATCTGAAATGCCTATCGGCACCTATATCTGAAATGCCTTTCGACACCTATATCTGAAATGCCTATCGACACCTATATCTGAAATGCCTATCGACACCTATATCTGAAATGCCTATCGACACCTATATCTGAAATGCCGTTCGACACCTATATCTGAAATGCCTATCGACACCTATATCTGAAATGCCTATCGACACCTATATCTGAAATGCCTATCGACACCTATATCTGAAATGCCTATCGACACCTATATCTGAAATGCCTATCGACACCTATTTTTGAAATGCCTATCGGAAACTACATCTGAAATGCCTATCAGCACCTATATTTGAAATGCCTATCGGCAACCATATCTGGAATGCCTATCGGCACCTATATTTGAAATGCCTATCGGCTTCTATATCTGAAATGCCTATCGGCACCTATTTTTAAAATGCCAATCGGCAACTATATCTGAAATGCCTATCGGCACCTATATCTGAAATGCCTATCGACACCTATATCTGAAATGCCTATCGACACCTATATCTGAAATGCCTATCGACACCTATATCTGAAATGCCTATCGACACCTATATCTGAAATGCCTATCGACACCTATATTTGAAATGCCTATCGACACCTATATCTGAAATGCCTATCGACACCTATATCTGAAATGCCTATCGACACCTATATCTGAAATGCCTATCGACACCTATTTTTGAAATGCCTATCAGAAACTACATCTGAAATGCCTATCAGCACTTATATTTGAAATGCCTATCGGCAACCATATCTGGAATGCCTATCGGCACCTATATTTGAAATGCCTATCGGCTTCTATATCTGAAATGCCTATCGGCACCTATTTTTAAAATGCCAATCGGCAACTATATCTGAAATGCCTATCGGCACCTATATCTGAAATGCCTATCGACACCTATATCTGAAATGCCTATCGACACCTATATCTGAAATGCCTATCGACACCTATATCTGAAATGCCTATCGACACCTATATCTGAAATGCCTATCGACACCTATATCTGAAATGCCTATCGACACCTATATCTGAAATGCCTATCGACACCTATATCTTAAATGCCTATCGACACCTATTTTTAAAATGCCTATCGGAAACTACATCTGAAATGCCTATCAGCACCTATATTTGAAATGCCTATCGGCAACCATATCTGGAATGCCTATCGGCACCTATATTTGAAATGCCTATCGGCTTCTATATCTGAAATGCCTATCGGCTCCTATTTTTAAAATGCCAATCGGCAACAATATCTGAAATGCCTATCGACACCTATATCTGAAATGCCTATCGACACCTATATCTGAAATGCCTATCGACACCTATATCTGAAATGCCTATCGACACCTATATCTGAAATGCCTATCGACACCTATATCTGAAATGCCTATCGACACCTATATCTGAAATGCCTATCGACACCTATATCTGAAATGCCTATCGACACCTATTTTTGAAATGCCTATCGGAAACTACATCTGAAATGCCTATCAGCACTTATATTTGAAATGCCTATCGGCAACCATATCTGGAATGCCTATCGGCACCTATATTTGAAATGCCTATCGGCTTCTATATCTGAAATGCCTATCGGCACCTATTTTTAAAATGCCAATCGGCAACTATATCTGAAATGCCTATCGGCACCTATATCTGAAGTGCCTATCGACACCTATATCTGAAATGCCTATCGACACCTATATCTGAAATGCCTATCGACACCTATATCTGAAATGCCTATCGACACCTATATCTGAAATGCCTATCGACACCTATATCTGAAATGCCTATCGACACCAATATCTGAAATGCCTATCGACACCTATATCTGAAATGCCTATCGACACCTATTTTTGAAATGCCTATCGGAAACTACAACTGAAATGCCTATCAGCACCTATATTTGAAATGCCTATCGGCAACCATATCTGGAATGCCTATCGGCACCTATATTTGAAATGCCTATCGGCTTCTATATCTGAAATGCCTATCGGAACCTATTTTTAAAATGCCAATCGGCAACTATATCTGAAATGCCTATCGGCACCTATATCTGAAATGCCTATCGACACCTATATCTGAAATGCCTATCGACACCTATATCTGAAATGCCTATCGACACCTATATCTGAAATGCCTATCGACACCTATATCTGAAATGCCTATCGACACCTATATCTGAATTGCCTATCGACACCTATATCTGAAATGCCTATCGACACCTATATCTGAAATGCCTATCGACACCTATTTTTGAAATGCCTATCGGAAACTACATCTGAAATGCCTATCAGCACCTATATTTGAAATGCCTATCGGCAACCATATCTGGAATGCCTATCGGCACCTATATTTGAAATGCCTATCGGCTCCTATATCTGAAATGCCTATCGGCACCTATTTTTAAAATGCCAATCGGCAACTATATCTGAAATGCCTATCGGCACTTATATCTGAAATGCCTATCGACACCTATATCTGAAATGCCTATCGACACCTATATCTGAAATGCCTATCGACACCTATATCTGAAATGCCTATCGACACCTATATCTGAAATGCCTATCGACACCTATATCTGAAATGCCTATCGACACCTATATCTGAAATGCCTATCGACACCTATATCTGAAATGCCTATCGACACCTATTTTTGAAATGCCTATCGGAAACTACATCTGAAATGCCTATCAGCACCTATATTTGAAATGCCTATCGGCAACCATATCTGGATTGCCTATCGGCACCTATATTTGAAATGCCTATCGGCTTCTATATCTGAAATGCCTATCGGCACCTATTTTTAAAATGCCAATCGGCAACTATATCTGAAATGCCTATCGGCACCTATATCTGAAATGCGTATCGACACCTATATCTGAAATGCCTATCGACACCTATATCTGAAATGCCTATCAACACCTATATCTGAAATGCCTATCGACACCTATATCTGAAATGCCTATCGACACCTATATCTGAAATGCCTATCGACACCTATATCTGAAATGCCTATCGACACCTATTTTTGAAATGCCTATCGGAAACTACAACTGAAATGCCTATCAGCACCTATATTTGAAATGCCTATCGGCAACCATATCTGGAATGCCTATCGGCACCTATATTTGAAATGCCTATCGGCTTCTATATCTGAAATGCCTATCGGCACCTATTTGTAAAATGCCAATCGGCAACTATATCTGAAATGCCTATCGGCACCTATATCTGAAATGCCTATCGACACCTATATCTGAAATGCCTATCGACACCTATATCTGAAATGCCTATCGACACCTATATCTGAAATGCCTATCGACACCTATATCTGAAATGCCTATCGACACCTATATCTGAAATGCCTATCGACACCTATATCTGAAATGCCTATCGACACCTATTTTTGAAATGCCTATCGGAAACTACATCTGAAATGCCTATCAGCACCTATATTTGAAATGCCTATCGGCAACCATATCTGGAATGCCTATCGGCACCTATATTTGAAATGCCTATCGGCTTCTATATCTGAAATGCCTATCGGAACCTATTTTTAAAATGCCAATCGGCAACTATATCTGAAATGCCTATCGGCACCTATATCTGAAATGCCTATCGACACCTATATCTGAAATGCCTATCGACACCTATATCTGAAATGCCTATCGACACCTATATCTGAAATGCCTATCGACACCTATATCTGAAATGCCTATCGACACCTATATTTGAAATGCCTATCGACACCTATATCTGTAATGCCTATCGACACCTATATCTGAAATGCCTATCGACACCTATATCTGAAATGCCTATCGACACCTATTTTTGAAATGCCTATCGGAAACTACATCTGAAATGCCTATCAGCACTTATATTTGAAATGCCTATCGGCAACCATATCTGGAATGCCTATCGGCACCTATATTTGAAATGCCTATCGGCTTCTATATCTGAAATGCCTATCGGCACCTATTTTTAAAATGCCAATCGGCAACTATATCTGAAATGCCTATCGGCACCTATATCTGAAATGCCTATCGACACCTATATCTGAAATGCCTATCGACACCTATATCTGAAATGCCTATCGACACCTATATCTGAAATGCCTATCGACACCTATATCTGAAATGCCTATCGACACCTATATCTGAAATGCCTATCGACACCTATTTTTGAAATGCCTATCGGAAACTACAACTGAAATGCCTATCAGCACCTATATCTGAAATGCCTATCGACACCTATTTTTGAAATGCCTATCGGAAACTACATCTGAAATGCCTATCAGCACTTATATTTGAAATGCCTATCGGCAACCATATCTGGAATGCCTATCGGCACCTATATTTGAAATGCCTATCGGCTTCTATATCTGAAATGCCTATCGGCACCTATTTTTAAAATGCCAATCGGCAACTATATCTGAAATGCCTATCGGCACCTATATCTGAAATGCCTATCGACACCTATATCTGAAATGCCTATCGACACCTATATCTGAAATGCCTATCGACACCTATATCTGAAATGCCTATCGACACCTATATCTAAAATGCCTATCGACACCTATATCTGAAATGCCTATCGACACCTATATCTGAAATGCCTATCGACACCTATATCTGAAATGCCTATCGACACCTATATCTGAAATGCCTATCGACACCTATTTTTAAAATGCCTATCGGAAACTACATCTGAAATGCCTATCAGCACCTATATTTGAAATGCCTATCGGCAACCATATCTGGAATGCCTATCGGCACCTATATTTGAAATGCCTATCGGCTTCTATATCTGAAATGCCTATCGGCACCTATTTTTAAAATGCCAATCGGCAACTATATCTGAAATGCCTATCGGCACCTATATCTGAAATGCCTATCGACACCTATATCTGAAATGCCTATCGACACCTATATCTGAAATGCCTATCGACACCTATATCTGAAATGCCTATCGACACCTATATCTGAAATGTCTATCGACACCTATATCTGAAATGCCTATCGACACCTATATCTGAAATGCCTATCGACACCTATATCTGAAATGCCTATCGACACCTATTTTTGAAATGCCTATCGGAAACTACATCTGAAATCCCTATCAGCACCTATATTTGAAATGCCTATCAGCAACCATATCTGGAATGCCTATCGGCACCTATATTTGAAATGCCTATCGGCTTCTATATCTGAAATGCCTATCGGCACCTATTTTTAAAATGCCAATCGGCAACTATATCTGAAATGCCTATCGGCACCTATATCTGAAATGCCTATCGACACCTATATCTGAAATGCCTATTGACACCTATATCTGAAATGCCTATCGACACCTATATCTGAAATGCCTATCGACACCTATATCTGAAATGCCTATCGACACCTATATCTGAAATGCCTATCGACACCTATATCTGAAATGCCTATCGACACCTATATCTGAAATGCCTATCGACACCTATATCTGAAATGCCTATCGACACCTATATCTGAAATGCCTATCGACACCTATTTTTGAAATGCCTATCGGAAACTACATCTGAAATGCCTATCAGCACCTATATTTGAAATGCCTATCGGCAACCATATCTGGAATGCCTATCGGCACCTATATTTGAAATGCCTATCGGCTTCTATATCTGAAATGCCTATCGGCACCTATTTTTAAAATGCCAATCGGCAACTATATCTGAAATGCCTATCGACACCTATATCTGAAATGCCTATCGACACCTATATCTAAAATGCCTATCGACACCTATATCTGAAATGCCTATCGACACCTATATCTGAAATGCCTATCGACACCTATATCTGAAATGCCTATCGACACCTATATCTGAAATGCCTATCGACACCTATTTTTGAAATGCCTATCGGAAACTACATCTGAAATGCCTATCAGCACTTATATTTGAAATGCCTATCGGCAACCATATCTGGAATGCCTATCGGCACCTATATTTGAAATGCCTATCGGCTTCTATATCTGAAATGCCTATCGGCACCTATTTTTAAAATGCCAATCGGCAACTATATCTGAAATGCCTATCGGCACCTATATCTGAAGTGCCTATCGACACCTATATCTGAAATGCCTATCGACACCTATATCTGAAATGCCTATCGACACCTATATCTGAAATGCCTATCGACACCTATATCTGAAATGCCTATCGACACCTATATCTGAAATGCCTATCGACACCAATATCTGAAATGCCTATCGACACCTATATCTGAAATGCCTATCGACACCTATATCTGAAATGCCTATCGACACCTATTTTTGAAATGCCTATCGGAAACTACAACTGAAATGCCTATCAGCACCTATATTTGAAATGCCTATCGGCAACCATATCTGGAATGCCTATCGGCACCTATATTTGAAATGTCTATCGGCTTCTATATCTGAAATGCCTATCGGCACCTATTTGTAAAATGCCAATCGGCAACTATATCTGAAATGCCTATCGGCACCTATATCTGAAATGCCTATCGACACCTATATCTGAAATGCCTATCGACACCTATATCTGATATGCCTATCGACACCTTTATCTGAAATGCCTATCGACACCTATATCTGAAATGCCTATCGACACCTATATCTGAAATGCCTATCGACACCTATATCTGAAATGCCTATCGACACCTATTTTTGAAATGCCTATCGGAAACTACATCTGAAATGCCTATCAGCACCTATATTTGAAATGCCTATCGGCAACCATATCTGGAATGCCTATCGGCACCTATATTTGAAATGCCTATCGGCTTCTATATCTGAAATGCCTATCGGAACCTATTTTTAAAATGCCAATCGGCAACTATATCTGAAATGCCTATCGGCACCTATATCTGAAATGCCTATCGACACCTATATCTGAAATGCCTATCGACACCTATATCTGAAATGCCTATCGACACCTATATCTGAAATGCCTATCGACACCTATATCTGAAATGCCTATCGACACCTATATTTGTAATGCCTATCGACACCTATATCTGAAATGCCTATCGACACCTATATCTGAAATGCCTATCGACACCTATATCTGAAATGCCTATCGACACCTATTTTTGAAATGCCTATCGGAAACTACATCTGAAATGCCTATCAGCACTTATATTTGAAATGCCTATCGGCAACCATATCTGGAATGCCTATCGGCACCTATATTTGAAATGCCTATCGGCTTCTATATCTGAAATGCCTATCGGCACCTATTTTTAAAATGCCAATCGGCAACTATATCTGAAATGCCTATCGGCACCTATATCTGAAATGCCTATCGACACCTATATCTGAAATGCCTATCGACACCTATATCTGAAATGCCTATCGACACCTATATCTGAAATGCCTATCGACACCTATATCTGAAATGCCTATCGACACCTATATCTGAAATGCCTATCGACACCTATATCTGAAATGCCTATCGACACCTATATCTGAAATGCCTATCGACACCTATTTTTAAAATGCCTATCGGAAACTACATCTGAAATGCCTATCAGCACCTATATTTGAAATGCCTATCGGCAACCATATCTGGAATGCCTATCGGCACCTATATTTGAAAAGCCTATCGGCTTCTATATCTGAAATGCCTATCGGCACCTATTTTTAAAATGCCAATCGGCAACTATATCTGAAATGCCTATCGGCACCTATATCTGAAATGCCTTTCGACACCTATATCTGAAATGCCTATCGACACCTATATCTGAAATGCCTATCGACACCTATATCTGAAATGCCTATCGACACCTATATCTGAAATGCCTATCGACACCTATATCTGAAATGCCTATCGACACCTATATCTGAAATGCCTATCGACACCTATTTTTGAAATGCTTATCGGAAACTACATCTGAAATGCCTATCAGCACCTATATTTGAAATGCCTATCGGCAACCATATCTGGATTGCCTATCGGCACCTATATTTGAAATGCCTATCGGCTTCTATATCTGAAATGCCTATCGGCACCTATTTTTAAAATGCCAATCGGCAACTATATCTGAAATGCCTATCGGCACCTATATCTGAAATGCGTATCGACACCTATATCTGAAATGCCTATCGACACCTATATCTGAAATGCCTATCGACACCTATATCTGAAATGCCTATCGACACCTATATCTGAAATGCCTATCGACACCTATATCTGAAATGCCTATCGACACCTATATCTGAAATGCCTATCGACACCTATTTTTGAAATGCCTATCGGAAACTACAACTGAAATGCCTATCAGCACCTATATTTGAAATGCCTATCGGCAACCATATCTGGAATGCCTATCGGCACCTATATTTGAAATGCCTATCGGCTTCTATATCTGAAATGCCTATCGGCACCTATTTGTAAAATGCCAATCGGCAACTATATCTGAAATGCCTATCGGCACCTATATCTGAAATGCCTATCGACACCTATATCTGAAATGCCTATCGACACCTATATCTGAAATGCCTATCGACACCTATATCTGAAATGCCTATCGACACCTATATCTGAAATGCCTATCGACACCTATATCTGAAATGCCTATCGACACCTATATCTGAAATGCCTATCGACACCTATATCTGAAATGCCTATCGACACCTATTTTTGAAATGCCTATCGGAAACTACATCTGAAATGCCTATCAGCACCTATATTTGAAATGCCTATCGGCAACCATATCTGGAATGCCTATCGGCACCTATATTTGAAATGCCTATCGGCTTCTATATCTGAAATGCCTATCGGAACCTATTTTTAAAATGCCAATCGGCAACTATATCTGAAATGCCTATCGGCACCTATATCTGAAATGCCTATCGACACCTATATCTGAAATGCCTATCGACACCTATATCTGAAATGCCTATCGACACCTATATCTGAAATGCCTATCGACACCTATATCTGAAATGCCTATCGACACCTATATTTGAAATGCCTATCGACACCTATATCTGAAATGCCTATCGACACCTATATCTGAAATGCCTATCGACACCTATATCTGAAATGCCTATCGACACCTATTTTTGAAATGCCTATCGGAAACTACATCTGAAATGCCTATCAGCACTTATATTTGAAATGCCTATCGGCAACCATATCTGGAATGCCTATCGGCACCTATATTTGAAATGCCTATCGGCTTCTATATCTGAAATGCCTATCGGCACCTATTTTTAAAATGCCAATCGGCAACTATATCTGAAATGCCTATCGGCACCTATATCTGAAATGCCTATCGACACCTATATCTGAAATGCCTATCGACACCTATATCTGAAATGCCTATCGACACCTATATCTGAAATGCCTATCGACACCTATATCTGAAATGCCTATCGACACCTATATCTGAAATGCCTATCGACACCTATTTTTGAAATGCCTATCGGAAACTACAACTGAAATGCCTATCAGCACCTATATCTGAAATGCCTATCGACACCTATTTTTGAAATGCCTATCGGAAACTACATCTGAAATGCCTATCAGCACTTATATTTGAAATGCCTATCGGCAACCATATCTGGAATGCCTATCGGCACCTATATTTGAAATGCCTATCGGCTTCTATATCTGAAATGCCTATCGGCACCTATTTTTAAAATGCCAATCGGCAACTATATCTGAAATGCCTATCGGCACCTATATCTGAAATGCCTATCGACACCTATATCTGAAATGCCTATCGACACCTATATCTGAAATGCCTATCGACACCTATATCTGAAATGCCTATCGACACCTATATCTGAAATGCCTATCGACACCTATATCTGAAATGCCTATCGACACCTATATCTGAAATGCCTATCGACACCTATATCTGAAATGCCTATCGACACCTATATCTGAAATGCCTATCGACACCTATTTTTAAAATGCCTATCGGAAACTACATCTGAAATGCCTATCAGCACCTATATTTGAAATGCCTATCGGCAACCATATCTGGAATGCCTATCGGCACCTATATTTGAAATGCCTATCGGCTTCTATATCTGAAATGCCTATCGGCACCTATTTTTAAAATGCCAATCGGCAACTATATCTGAAATGCCTATCGGCACCTATATCTGAAATGCCTATCGACACCTATATCTGAAATGCCTATCGACACCTATATCTGAAATGCCTATCGACACCTATATCTGAAATGCCTATCGACACCTATATCTGAAATGCCTATCGACACCTATATCTGAAATGCCTATCGACACCAATATCTGAAATGCCTATCGACACCTATATCTGAAATGCCTATCGACACCTATTTTTGAAATGCCTATCGGAAACTACAACTGAAATGCCTATCAGCACCTATATTTGAAATGCCTATCGGCAACCATATCTGGAATGCCTATCGGCACCTATATTTGAAATGCCTATCGGCTTCTATATCTGAAATGCCTATCGGAACCTATTTTTAAAATGCCAATCGGCAACTATATCTGAAATGCCTATCGGCACCTATATCTGAAATGCCTATCGACACCTATATCTGAAATGCCTATCGACACCTATATCTGAAATGCCTATCGACACCTATATCTGAAATGCCTATCGACACCTATATCTGAAATGCCTATCGACACCTATATCTGAATTGCCTATCGACACCTATATCTGAAATGCCTATCGACACCTATATCTGAAATGCCTATCGACACCTATTTTTGAAATGCCTATCGGAAACTACATCTGAAATGCCTATCAGCACCTATATTTGAAATGCCTATCGGCAACCATATCTGGAATGCCTATCGGCACCTATATTTGAAATGCCTATCGGCTCCTATATCTGAAATGCCTATCGGCACCTATTTTTAAAATGCCAATCGGCAACTATATCTGAAATGCCTATCGGCACTTATATCTGAAATGCCTATCGACACCTATATCTGAAATGCCTATCGACACCTATATCTGAAATGCCTATCGACACCTATATCTGAAATGCCTATCGACACCTATATCTGAAATGCCTATCGACACCTATATCTGAAATGCCTATCGACACCTATATCTGAAATGCCTATCGACACCTATATCTGAAATGCCTATCGACACCTATTTTTGAAATGCCTATCGGAAACTACATCTGAAATGCCTATCAGCACCTATATTTGAAATGCCTATCGGCAACCATATCTGGATTGCCTATCGGCACCTATATTTGAAATGCCTATCGGCACCTATTTTTAAAATGCCAATCGGCAACTATATCTGAAATGCCTATCGGCACCTATATCTGAAATGCGTATCGACACCTATATCTGAAATGCCTATCGACACCTATATCTGAAATGCCTATCGACACCTATATCTGAAATGCCTATCGACACTTATATCTGAAATGCCTATCGACACCTATATCTGAAATGCCTATCGACACCTATATCTGAAATGCCTATCGACACCTATTTTTGAAATGCCTAACGGAAACTACAACTGAAATGCCTATCAGCACCTATATTTGAAATGCCTATCGGCAACCATATCTGGAATGCCTATCGGCACCTATATTTGAAATGCCTATCGGCTTCTATATCTGAAATGCCTATCGGCACCTATTTGTAAAATGCCAATCGGCAACTATATCTGAAATGCCTATCGGCACCTATATCTGAAATGCCTATCGACACCTATATCTGAAATGCCTATCGACACCTATATCTGAAATGCCTATCGACACCTATATCTGAAATGCCTATCGACACCTATATCTGAAATGCCTATCGACACCTATATCTGAAATGCCTATCGACACCTATATCTGAAATGCCTATCGACACCTATTTTTGAAATGCCTATCGGAAACTACATCTGAAATGCCTATCAGCACCTATATTTGAAATGCCTATCGGCAACCATATCTGGAATGCCTATCGGCACATATATTTGAAATGCCTATCGGCTTCTATATCTGAAATGCCTATCGGAACCTATTTTTAAAATGCCAATCGGCAACTATATCTGAAATGCCTATCGGCACCTATATCTGAAATGCCTATCGACACCTATATCTGAAATGCCTATCGACACCTATATCTGAAATGCCTATCGACACCTATATCTGAAATGCCTATCGACACCTATATCTGAAATGCCTATCGACACCTATATTTGAAATGCCTATCGACACCTATATCTGAAATGCCTATCGACACCTATATCTGAAATGCCTATCGACACCTATATCTGAAATGCCTATCGACACCTATTTTTGAAATGCCTATCGGAAACTACATCTGAAATGCCTATCAGCACTTATATTTGAAATGCCTATCGGCAACCATATCTGGAATGCCTATCGGCACCTATATTTGAAATGCCTATCGGCTTCTATATCTGAAATGCCTATCGGCACCTATTTTTAAAATGCCAATCGGCAACTATATCTGAAATGCCTATCGGCACCTATATCTGAAATGCCTATCGACACCTATATCTGAAATGCCTATCGACACCTATATCTGAAATGCCTATCGACACCTATATCTGAAATGCCTATCGACACCTATATCTGAAATGCCTATCGACACCTATATCTGAAATGCCTATCGACACCTATTTTTGAAATGCCTATCGGAAACTACAACTGAAATGCCTATCAGCACCTATATCTGAAATGCCTATCGACACCTATTTTTGAAATGCCTATCGGAAACTACATCTGAAATGCCTATCAGCACTTATATTTGAAATGCCTATCGGCAACCATATCTGGAATGCCTATCGGCACCTATATTTGAAATGCCTATCGGCTTCTATATCTGAAATGCCTATCGGCACCTATTTTTAAAATGCCAATCGGCAACTATATCTGAAATGCCTATCGGCACCTATATCTGAAATGCCTATCGACACCTATATCTGAAATGCCTATCGACACCTATATCTGAAATGCCTATCGACACCTATATCTGAAATGCCTATCGACACCTATATCTGAAATGCCTATCGACACCTATATCTGAAATGCCTATCGACACCTATATCTGAAATGCCTATCGACACCTATATCTGAAATGCCTATCGACACCTATATCTGAAATGCCTATCGACACCTATTTTTAAAATGCCTATCGGAAACTACATCTGAAATGCCTATCAGCACCTATATTTGAAATGCCTATCGGCAACCATATCTGGAATGCCTATCGGCACCTATATTTGAAATGCCTATCGGCTTCTATATCTGAAATGCCTATCGGCACCTATTTTTAAAATGCCAATCGGCAACTATATCTGAAATGCCTATCGGCACCTATATCTGAAATGCCTATCGACACCTATATCTGAAATGCCTGTCGACACCTATATCTGAAATGCCTATCGACACCTATATCTGAAATGCCTATCGACACCTATATCTGAAATGTCTATCGACACCTATATCTGAAATGCCTATCGACACCTATATCTGAAATGCCTATCGACACCTATATCTGAAATGCCTATCGACACCTATTTTTGAAATGCCTATCGGAAACTACATCTGAAATCCCTATCAGCACCTATATTTGAAATGCCTATCAGCAACCATATCTGGAATGCCTATCGGCACCTATATTTGAAATGCCTATCGGCTTCTATATCTGAAATGCCTATCGGCACCTATTTTTAAAATGCCAATCGGCAACTATATCTGAAATGCCTATCGGCACCTATATCTGAAATGCCTATCGACACCTATATCTGAAATGCCTATTGACACCTATATCTGAAATGCCTATCGACACCTATATCTGAAATGCCTATCGACACCTATATCTGAAATGCCTATCGACACCTATATCTGAAATGCCTATCGACACCTATATCTGAAATGCCTATCGACACCTATATCTGAAATGCCTATCGACACCTATATCTGAAATGCCTATCGACACCTATATCTGAAATGCCTATCGACACCTATTTTTGAAATGCCTATCGGAAACTACATCTAAAATGCCTATCAGCACCTATATTTGAAATGCCTATCGGCAACCATATCTGGAATGCCTATCGGCACCTATATTTGAAATGCCTATCGGCTTCTATATCTGAAATGCCTATCGGCACCTATTTTTAAAATGCCAATCGGCAACTATATCTGAAATGCCTATCGACACCTATATCTGAAATGCCTATCGACACCTATATCTGAAATGCCTATCGACACCTATATCTGAAATGCCTATCGACACCTATATCTAAAATGCCTATCGACACCTATATCTGAAATGCCTATCGACACCTATATCTGAAATGCCTATCGACACCTATTTTTGAAATGCCTATCGGAAACTACATCTGAAATGCCTATCAGCATCTATATTTGAAATGCCTGTCGGCAACCATATCTGGAATGCCTATCGGCACCTATATTTGAAATGCCTATCGGCTTCTATATCTGAAATGCCTATCGGCACCTATTTTTAAAATGCCAATCGGCAACTATATCTGAAATGCCTATCGGAACCTATATATGAAATGCCTATCGACACCTATATCTGAAATGCCTATCGACACCTATATCTGAAATGCCTATCGACACCTATATCTGAAATGCCTATCGACACCTATATCTGAAATGCCTATCGACACCTATATGTGAAATGCCTATCGACACCTATATCTGAAATGCCTATCGACACCTATATCTGAAATGCCTATCGACACCTATTTTTGAAATGCCTATCGGAAAATACATCTGTAATGCCTATCAGCACCTATATTTGAAATGCCTATCGGCAACCATATCTGGAATGCCTATCGGCACCTATATTTGAAATGCCTATCGGCTTCTATATCTGAAATGCCTATCGGCACCTATTTTTAAAATGCCAATCGGCAACTATATCTGAAATGCCTATCGGCACCTATATCTGAAATGCCTATCGACACCTATATCTGAAATGCCTAAAGACACCTATATCTGAAATGCCTATCGACACCTATATCTGAAATGCCTATCGACACCTATATCTGAAATGCCTATCGACACCTATATCTGAAATGCCTATCGACACCTATATCTGAAATGCCTATCGACACCTATATCTGAAATGCCTATCGACACCTATTTTTGAAATGCCTATCGGAAACTACATCTGAAATGCCTATCAGCACCTATATTTGAAATGCCTATCGGCAACCATATCTGGAATGCCTATCGGCACCTATATTTGAAATGCCTATCGGCTTCTATATCTGAAATGCCTATCGGCACCTATTTTTAAAATGCCAATCGGCAACTATATCTGAAATGCCTATCGGCACCTATATCTGAAATGCCTATCAACACCTATATCTGAAATGCCTATCGACACCTATATCTAAAATGCCTATCGAAACCTATATCTGAAATGCCTATCGACACCTATATCTGAAATGCCTATCGACACCTATATCTGAAATGCCTATCGACACCTATATCTGAAATGCCTATCGACACCTATATCTGAAATGCCTATCGACACCTATTTTTGAAATGCCTATCGGAAACTACATCTGAAATGCCTATCAGCACCTATATTTGAAATGCCTATCGGCAACCACATCTGGAATGCCTATCGGCACCTATATTTGAAATGCCTATCGGCTTCTATATCTGAAATGCCTATCGGCACCTATTTTTAAAATGCCAATCGGCAACTATATCTGAAATGCCTATCGGCACCTATATCTGAAATGCCTATCGACACCTATATCTGAAATGCCTATCGACACCTATTTTTGAAATGCCTATCGGAAACTACATCTGAAATGCCTATCAGCACCTATATTTGAAATGCCTATCGGCTTCTATATCTGAAATGCCTATCGGCACCTATTTTTAAAATGCCAATCGGCAACTATATCTGAAATGCCTATCGGCACCTATATCTGAAATGCCTATCGACACCTATATCTGAAATGCCTATCGACACCTATATCTGAAATGCCTATCGACACCTATATCTGAAATGCCTATCGACACCTATATCTGAAATGCCTATCGACACCTATATCTGAAATGCCTATCGACACCTATATCTGAAATGCCTATCGACACCTATATCTGAAATGCCTATCGACACCTATATCTGAAATGCCTATCGACACCTATTTTTGAAATGCCTATCGAAAACTACATCTGAAATGCCTATCAGCACCTATATTTGAAATGCCTATCGGCAACCATATCTGGAATGCCTATCGGCACCTATATTTGAAATGCCTATCGGCTTCTATATCTGAAATGCCTATCGGCTCCTATTTTTAAAATGCCAATCGGCAACTATATCTGTAATGCCTATCGGCACCTATATCTGAAATGCCTATCGACACCTATATCTGAAATGCCTATCGACACCTATATCTGAAATGCCTATCGACACCTATATCTGAAATGCCTATCGACACCTATATCTGAAATGCCTATCGACACCTATATCTGAAATGCCTATCGACACCTATATCTGAAATGCCTATCGACACCTATATCTGAAATGCCTATCGACACCTATATCTGAAATGCCTATCGACACATATTTTTGAAATGCCTATCGGAAACTACATCTGAAATGCCTATCAGCACCTATATTTGAAATGCCTATCGGCAACCATATCTGGAATGCCTATCGGCACCTATATTTGAAATGCCTATCGGCTTCTATATCTGAAATGCCTATCGGCACCTATTTTTAAAATGCCAATCGGCAACTATATCTGAAATGCCTATCGGCACCTATATCTAAAATGCCTATCGACACCTATATCTGAAATGCCTATCGACACCTATATCTGAAATGCCTATCGACACCTATATCTGAAATGCCTATCGACACCTATATCTGAAATGCCTATCGACACCTATATCTGAAATGCCTATCGACACCTATATCTGAAATGCCTATCGACACCTATTTTTGAAATGCCTATAGGAAACTACATCTGAAATGCTTATCAGCACCTATATTTGAAATGCCTATCGGCAACCATATCTGGAATGCCTATCGGCACCTATATTTGAAATGCCTATCGGCTTCTATATCTGAAATGCCTATCGGCACCTATTTTTAAAATGCCAATCGGCAACTATATCTGAAATGCCTATCGGCACCTATATCTGAAATGCCTATCGACACCTATATCTGAAATGCCTATCGACACCTATATCGGAAATGCCTATCGACACCTATATCTGAAATGCCTATCGACACCTATATCTGAAATGCCTATCGACGCCTATATCTGAAATGCCTATCGACACCTATATCTGAAATGCCTATCGACACCTATATCTAAAATGCCTATCGACACCTATTTTTGAAATGCCTATCGGAAACTACATCTGAAATGCCTATCAGCACCTATATTTGAAATGCCTATCGGCAACCATATCTGGAATGCCTATCGGCACCTATATTTGAAATGCCTATCGGCTTCTATATCTGAAATGCCTATCGGCACCTATTTTTAAAATACCAATCGGCAACTATATCTGAAATGCCTATCGGCACCTATATCTGAAATGCCTATCAACACCTATATCTGAAATGCCGATCGACACCTATATCTGAAATGCCTATCGACACCTATATCTGAAATGCTTATCGACACCTATATCTGAAATGCCTATCGACACCTATATCTGAAATGCCTATCGACACCTATATCTGAAATGCCTATCGACACCTATATCTGAAATGCCTATCGACACCTATTTTTGAAATGCCTATCGGAAACTACATCTGAATTGCCTATCAGCACCTATATTTGAAATGCCTATCGGCAACCATATCTGGAATGCCTATCGGCATCTATATTTGAAATGCCTATCGGCTTCTATATCTGAAATGCCTATCGGCACCTATTTTTAAAATGCCAATCAGCAACTATATCTAAAATGCCTATCGGCACCTATATCTGAAATGCCTATCGACACCTATATCTGAAATGCCTATCGACACCTATATCTGAAATGCCTATCGACCCTTATATCTGAAATGCCTATCGACACCTATATCTGAAATGCCTATCGACACCTATATCTGAAATGTCTATCGACACCTATATCTGAAAAGCCTATCGACACCTATATCTGAAATGCCTATCGACACCTATATCTGAAATGCCTATCGACACCTATATCTGAAATGCCTATCGACACCTATTTTTGAAATGCCTATCGGAAACTACATCTGAAATGCCTATTAGCACCTATATTTGAAATGCCTATCGGCAACCATATCTGGAATGCCTATCGGCACCTATATTTGAAATGCCTATCGGCTTCTATATCTGAAATGCCTATCGGCACCTATTTTTAAAATGCCAATCGGCAACTATATCTGAAATGCCTATCGACACCTATATCTGAAATGCCTATCGACACCTATATCTGAAATGCCTATCGACACCTATATCTGAAATGCCTATCGATACCTATATCTGAAATGCCTATCGACACCTATATCTGAAATGCCTATCGACACCTATATCTGAAATGCCTATCGACACCTATATCTGAAATGCCTATCGACACCTATTTTTGAAATGCCTATCGGAAACTACATCTGAAATGCCTATCAGCACCTATATTTGAAATGCCTATCGGCAACCATATCTGGAATGCCTATCGGCACCTATATTTGAAATGCCTATCGGCACCTATTTTTAAAATGCCATTCGGCAACTATATCTGAAATGCCTATCGGCACCTATATCTGAAATGCCTATCGACACCTATATCTGAAATGCCTATCGACACCTATATCTGAAATGCCTATCGACACCTATATCTGAAATGCCTATCGACACCTATATCTGAAATGCCTATCGACACCTATATCTGAAATGCCTATCGACACCTTTATCTGAAATGCCTATCGACACCTATATCTGAAATGCCTATCGACACCTATATCTGAAATGCCTATCGACACCTATTTTTGAAATGCCTATCGGCAACCATATCTGGAATGCCTATCGGCACCTATATTTGAAATGCCTATCGGCTTCTATATCTGAAATGCCTATCGGCACCTAATTTTAAAATGCCAATCGGCAACTATGTCTGAAATGCCTATCGGCACCTATATCTGAAATGCCTATCGACACCTATATCTGAAATGCCTATCGACACCTATATCTGAAATGCCTATCGACACCTATATCTGAAATGCCTATCGACACCTATATCTGAAATGCCTATCGACACCTATATCTGAAATGCCTATCGACACCTATATCTGAAATGCCTATCGACACCTATATCTGAAATGCCTATCGACACCTATTTTTGAAATGCCTATCGGAAACTACATCTGAAATGCCTATCAGCACCTTTATTTGAAATGCCTATCGGCAACCATATCTGGAATGCCTATCGGCACCTATATTTGAAATGCCTATCGGCTTCTATATCTGAAATGCCTATCGGCCCTTATTTTTAAAATGCCAATCGGCAACTATATCTGAAATGCCTATCGGCACCTATATCTGATATGCCTATCGACACCTATATCTGAAATGCCTATCGACACCTATATCTGAAATGCCTATCGACACCTATATCTGAAATGCCTATCGACACCTATATCTGAAATGCCTATCGACACCTATATCTGAAATGCCTATCGACACCTATATCTGAAATGCCTATCGACACCTATTTTTGAAATGCCTATCGGAAACTACATCTGAATTGCCTATCAGCAGCTATATTTGAAATGCCTATCGGCAACTATATCTGGAATGCCTATCGGCACCTATATTTGAAATGCCTATCGGCTTCTATATCTGAAATGCCTATCGGCACCTATTTTTAAAATGCCAATCGGCAACTATATCTGAAATGCCTATCGGCACCTATATCTGAAATGCCTATCGACACCTATATCTGAAATGCCTATCGACACCTATATCTGAAATGCCTATGGACACCTATATCTGAAATGCCTATCGACACCTATATCTGAAATGCCTATCGACACCTATATCTGAAATGCCTATCGACACCTATATCTGAAATGCCTATCGACACCTATATCTGAAATGCCTATCGACACCTATTTTTGAAATGCCTATCGGAAACTACATCTGAATTGCCTATCAGCAGCTATATTTGAAATGCCTATCGGCAACTATATCTGAAATGCCTATCGGCACCTATATCTGAAATGCCTATCGGCACCTATATCTGAAATGCCTATCGACACCTATATCTGAAATGCCTATCGACACCTATATCTGAAATGCCTATCGACACCTATATCTGAAATGCCTATCGACACCTATATCTGAAATGCCTATCGACACCTATATCTGAAATGCCTATCGACACCTATTTTTGAAATGCCTATCGGCAACCATATCTGGAATGCCTATCGGCACCTATATTTGAAATGCCTATCGGCTTCTATATCTGAAATGCCTATCGGCACCTAATTTTAAAATGCCAATCGGCAACTATGTCTGAAATGCCTATCGACACCTATATCTGAAATGCCTATCGACACCTATATCTGAAATGCCTATCGACACCTATATCTGAAATGCCTATCGACACCTATTTTTGAAATGCCTATCGGAAACTACATCTGAAATGCCTATCAGCACCTATATTTGAAATGCCTATCGGCAACCATATCTGGAATGCCTATCGGCACCTATATTTGAAATGCCTATCGGCTTCTATATCTGAAATGCCTATCGGCACCTATTTTTAAAATGCCAATCGGCAACTATATCTGAAATGCCTATCGGCACCTATATCTGAAATGCCTATCGACACCTATATCTGAAATGCCTATCGACACCTATATCTGAAATGCCTATCGACACTTATATCTGAAATGCCTATCGACACCCATATCTGAAATGCCTATCGACACCTATATCTGAAATGCCTATCGACACCTATATCTGAAAAGCCTATCGACACCTATATCTGAAATGCCTATCGACACCTATATCTGAAATGCCTATCGACACCTATATCTGAAATGCTTATCGACACCTATTTTTGAAATGCCTATCGGAAACTACATCTGAAATGCCTATCAGCACCTATATTTGAAATGCCTATCGGCAACCATATCTGGAATGCCTGTCGGTACCTATATTTGAAATGCCTATCGGCTTCTATATCTGAAATGCCTATCGGCACCTATTTTTAAAATGCCAATCGGCAACTATATCTGAAATGCCTATCGGCACCTATATCTGAAATGCCTATCGACACCTATATCTGAAATGCCTATCGACACCTATATCTGAAATGCCTATCGACACCTATATCTGAAATGCCTATCGACACCTATATCTAAAATGCCTATCGACACCTATATCTGAAATGCCTATCGACACCTATATCTGAAATGCCTATCGACACCTATTTTTGAAATGCCTATCGGAAACTACATCTGAAATGCCTATCAGCACCTATATTTGAAATGCCTATCGGCAACCATATCTGGAATGCCTATCGGCACCTATATTTGAAATGCCTATCGGCTTCTATATCTGAAATGCCTATCGGCACCTATTTTTAAAATGCCATTCGGCAACTATATCTGAAATGCCTATCGGCACCTATATCTGAAATGCCTATCGACACCTATATCTGAAATGCCTATCGACACCTATATCTGAAATGCCCATCGACACCTATTTTTGAAATGCCTATCGGAAACTACATCTGAAATGCCTATCAGCACCTATATTTGAATTGCCTATCGGCAACCATATCTGGAATGCCTATCGGCACCTATATTTGAAATGCCTATCGGCTTCTATATCTGAAATGCCTATCGGCACCTATTTTTAAAATGCCAATCGGCAACTATATCTGAAATGCCTATCGGCACCTATATCTGAAATGCCTATCGACACCTATATCTGAAATGCCTATCGACACCTATATCTGAAATGCCTATCGACACCTATATCTGAAATGCCTATCGACACCTATATCTGAAATGCCTATCGACACCTATATCTGAAATGCCTATCGACACCTATATCTGAAATGCCTATCGACACCTATATCTGAAATGCCTATCGACACCTATTTTTGAAATGCCTATCGGAAACTACATCTGAAATGCCTATCAGCACCTATATTCGAAATGCCTATCGGCAACCATATCTGGAATGCCTATCGGCACCTATATTTGAAATGCCTATCGGCTTCTATATCTGAAATGCCTATCGGCACCTATTTTTAAAATGCCAATCGGCAACTATATCTGAAATGCCTATCGGCACCTATATCTGAAATGCCTATCGACACCTATATCTGAAATGCCTATCGACACCTATATCTGAAATGCCTATCGACACCTATATCTGAAATGCCTATCGACACCTATATCTGAAATGCCTATCGACACCTATATCTGAAATGCCTATCGACACCTATATCTGAAATGCCTATCGACACCTATATCTGAAATGCCTATCGACACCTATTTTTGAAATGCCTATCGGAAACTACATCTGAAATGCCTATCAGCACCTATATTTGAAATGCCTATCGGCAACCATATCTGGAATGCCTATCGGCACCTATATTTGAAATGCCTATCGGCTTCTATATCTGAAATGCCTATCGGCACCTATTTTTAAAATGCCAATCGGCAACTATATCTGAAATGCCTATCGGCACCTATATCTGAAATGCCTATCGACACCTATATCTGAAATGCCTATTGACACCTATATCTGAAATGCCTATCGACACCTATATCTGAAATGCCTATCGACACCTATATCTGAAATGCCTATCGACACCTATATCTGAAATGCCTATCGACACCTATATCTGAAATGCCTATCGACACCTATATCTGAAATGCCTATCGACACCTATATCTGAAATGCCTATCGACACCTATATCTGAAATGCCTATCGACACCTATTTTTGAAATGCCTATCGGAAACTACATCTGAAATGCCTATCAGCACCTATATTTGAAATGCCTATCGGCAACCATATCTGGAATGCCTATCGGCACCTATATTTGAAATGCCTATCGGCTACTATATCTGAAATGCCTATCGGCACCTATTTTTAAAATGCCAATCGGCAACTATATCTGAAATGCCTATCGACACCTATATCTGAAATGCCTATCGACACCTATATCTGAAATGCCTATCGACACCTATATCTGAAATGCCTATCGACACCTATATCTGAAATGCCTATCGACACCTATATCTGAAATGCCTATCGACACCTATATCTGAAATGCCTATCGATACCTATTTTTGAAATGCCTATGGGAAACTACATCTGAAATGCCTATCAGCACCTATATTTGAAATGCCTATCGGCAACCATATCTGGAATGCCTATCGGCACCTATATTTGAAATGCCTATCGGCTTCTATATCTGAAATGCCTATCGGCACCTATTTTTAAAATGCCAATCGGCAACTATATCTGAAATGCCTATCGGCACCTATATCTGAAATGCCTATCGACACCTATATCTGAAATGCCTATCGACACCTATATCTGAAATGCCTATCGACACCTATATCTGAAATGCCTATCGACACCTATATCTGAAATGCCTATCGACACCTATATCTGAAATGCCTATCGACACCTATATCTGAAATGCCTATCGACACCTATATCTGAAATGCCTATCGACACCTATTTTTGAAATGCCTATCGGAAACTACATCTGAAATGCCTATCAGCACCTATATTTGAAATGCCTATCGGCAACCATATCTGGAATGCCTATCGGCACCTATATTTGAAATGCCTATCGGCTTCTATATCTGAAATGCCTATCGGCACCTATTTTTAAAATGCCAATCGGCAACTATATCTGAAATGCCTATCGGCACCTATATCTGAAATGCCTATCAACACCTATATCTGAAATGCCTATCGACACCTATATCTAAAATGCCTATCGACACCTATATCTGAAATGCCTATCGACACCTATATCTGAAATGCCTATCGACACCTATATCTGAAATGCCTATCGACACCTATATCTGAAATGCCTATCGACACCTATATCTGAAATGCCTATCGACACCTATTTTTGAAATGCCTATCGGAAACTACATCTGAAATGCCTATCAGCACCTATATTTGAAATGCCTATCGGCAACCACATCTGGAATGCCTATCGGCACCTATATTTGAAATACCTATCGGCTTCTATATCTGAAATGCCTATCGGCACCTATTTTTAAAATGCCAATCGGCAACTATATCTGAAATGCCTATCGGCACCTATATCTGAAATGCCTATCGACACCTATATCTGAAATGCCTATCGACACCTATTTTTGAAATGCCTATCGGAAACTACATCTGAAATGCCTATCAGCACCTATATTTGAAATGCCTATCGGGTTCTATATCTGAAATGCCTATCGGCACCTATTTTTAAAATGCCAATCGGCAACTATATCTGAAATGCCTATCGGCACCTATATCTGAAATGCCTATCGACACCTATATCTGAAATGCCTATCGACACCTATATCTGAAATGCCTATCGACACCTATATCTGAAATGCCTATCGACACCTATATCTGAAATGCCTATCGACACCTATATCTGAAATGCCTATCGACACCTATATCTGAAATGCCTATCGACACCTATATCTGAAATGCCTATCGACACCTATATCTGAAATGCCTATCGACACCTATTTTTGAAATGCCTATCGGAAACTACATCTGAAATGCCTATCAGCACCTATATTTGAAATGCCTATCGGCAACCATATCTGGAATGCCTATCGGCACCTATATTTGAAATGCCTATCGGCTTCTATATCTGAAATGCCTATCAGCTCCTATTTTTAAAATGCCAATCGGCAACTATATCTGTAATGCCTATCGGCACCTATATCTGAAATGCCTATCGACACCTATATCTGAAATGCCTATCGACACCTATATCTGAAATGCCTATCGACACCTATATCTGAAATGCCTATCGACACCTATATCTGAAATGCCTATCGACACCTATATCTGAAATGCCTATCGACACCTATATCTGAAATGCCTATCGACACCTATATCTGAAATGCCTATCGACACCTATATCTGAAATGCCTATCGACACATATTTTTGAAATGCCTATCGGAAACTACATCTGAAATGCCTATCAGCACCTATATTTGAAATGCCTATCGGCAACCATATCTGGAATGCCTATCGGCACCTATATTTGAAATGCCTATCGGCTTCTATATCTGAAATGCCTATCGGCACCTATTTTTAAAATGCCAATCGGCAACTATATCTGAAATGCCTATCGGCACCTATATCTAAAATGCCTATCGACACCTATATCTGAAATGCCTATCGACAGCTATATCTGAAATGCCTATCGACACCTATATCTGAAATGCCTATCGACACCTATATCTGAAATGCCTATCGACACCTATATCTGAAATGCCTATCGACACCTATATCTGAAATGCCTATCGACACCTATTTTTGAAATGCCTATCGGAAACTACATCTGAAATGCTTATCAGCACCTATATTTGAAATGCCTATCGGCAACCATATCTGGAATGCCTATCGGCACCTATATTTGAAATGCCTATCGGCTTCTATATCTGAAATGCCTATCGGCACCTATTTTTAAAATGCCAATCGGCAACTATATCTGAAATGCCTATCGGCACCTATATCTGAAATGCCTATCAACACCTATATCTGAAATGCCGATCGACACCTATATCTGAAATGCCTATCGACACCTATATCTGAAATGCTTATCGACACCTATATCTGAAATGCCTATCGACACCTATATCTGAAATGCCTATCGACACCTATATCTGAAATGCCTATCGACACCTATATCTGAAATGCCTATCGACACCTATTTTTGAAATGCCTATCGGAAACTACATCTGAATTGCCTATCAGCACCTATATTTGAAATGCCTATCGGCAACCATATCTGGAATGCCTATCGGCATCTATATTTGAAATGCCTATCGGCTTCTATATCTGAAATGCCTATCGGCACCTATTTTTAAAATGCCAATCAGCAACTATATCTAAAATGCCTATCGGCACCTATATCTGAAATGCCTATCGACACCTATATCTGAAATGCCTATCGACACCTATATCTGAAATGCCTATCGACCCTTATATCTGAAATGCCTATCGACACCTATATCTGAAATGCCTATCGACACCTATATCTGAAATGCCTATCGACACCTATATCTGAAAAGCCTATCGACACCTATATCTGAAATGCCTATCGACACCTATATCTGAAATGCCTATCGACACCTATATCTGAAATGCCTATCGACACCTATTTTTGAAATGCCTATCGGAAACTACATCTGAAATGCCTATTAGCACCTATATTTGAAATGCCTATCGGCAACCATATCTGGAATGCCTATCGGCACCTATATTTGAAATGCCTATCGGCTTCTATATCTGAAATGCCTATCGGCACCTATTTTTAAAATGCCAATCGGCAACTATATCTGAAATGCCTATCGACACCTATATCTGAAATGCCTATCGACACCTATATCTGAAATGCCTATCGACACCTATATCTGAAATGCCTATCGATACCTATATCTGAAATGCCTATCGACACCTATATCTGAAATGCCTATCGACACCTATATCTGAAATGCCTATCGACACCTATATCTGAAATGCCTATCGACACCTATTTTTGAAATGCCTATCGGAAACTACATCTGAAATGCCTATCAGCACCTATATTTGAAATGCCTATCGGCAACCATATCTGGAATGCCTATCGGCACCTATATTTGAAATGCCTATCGGCACCTATTTTTAAAATGCCATTCGGCAACTATATCTGAAATGCCTATCGGCACCTATATCTGAAATGCCTATCGACACCTATATCTGAAATGCCTATCGACACCTATATCTGAAATGCCTATCGACACCTATATCTGAAATGCCTATCGACACCTATATCTGAAATGCCTATCGACACCTATATCTGAAATGCCTATCGACACCTTTATCTGAAATGCCTATCGACACCTATATCTGAAATGCCTATCGACACCTATATCTGAAATGCCTATCGACACCTGTTTTTGAAATGCCTATCGGCAACCATATCTGGAATGCCTATCGGCACCTATATTTGAAATGCCTATCGGCTTCTATATCTGAAATGCCTATCGGCACCTAATTTTAAAATGCCAATCGGCAACTATGTCTGAAATGCCTATCGGCACCTATATCTGAAATGCCTATCGACACCTATATCTGAAATGCCTATCGACACCTATATCTGAAATGCCTATCGACACCTATATCTGAAATGCCTATCGACACCTATATCTGAAATGCCTATCGACACCTATATCTGAAATGCCTATCGACACCTATATCTGAAATGCCTATCGACACCTATATCTGAAATGCCTATCGACACCTATTTTTGAAATGCCTATCGGAAACTACATCTGAAATGCCTATCAGCACCTTTATTTGAAATGCCTATCGGCAACCATATCTGGAATGCCTATCGGCACCTATATTTGAAATGCCTATCGGCTTCTATATCTGAAATGCCTATCGGCCCTTATTTTTAAAATGCCAATCGGCAACTATATCTGAAATGCCTATCGGCACCTATATCTGAAATGCCTATCGACACCTATATCTGAAATGCCTATCGACACCTATATCTGAAATGCCTATCGACACCTATATCTGAAATGCCTATCGACACCTATATCTGAAATGCCTATCGACACCTATATCTGAAATGCCTATCGACACCTATATCTGAAATGCCTATCGACACCTATTTTTGAAATGCCTATCGGAAACTACATCTGAATTGCCTATCAGCAGCTATATTTGAAATGCCTATCGGCAACTATATCTGGAATGCCTATCGGCACCTATATTTGAAATGCCTATCGGCTTCTATATCTGAAATGCCTATCGGCACCTATTTTTAAAATGCCAATCGGCAACTATATCTGAAATGCCTATCGGCACCTATATCTGAAATGCCTATCGACACCTATATCTGAAATGCCTATCGACACCTATATCTGAAATGCCTATGGACACCTATATCTGAAATGCCTATCGACACCTATATCTGAAATGCCTATCGACACCTATATCTGAAATGCCTATCGACACCTATATCTGAAATGCCTATCGACACCTATATCTGAAATGCCTATCGACACCTATTTTTGAAATGCCTATCGGAAACTACATCTGAAATGCCTATCAGCACCTATATTTGAAATGCCTATCGGCAACCATATCTGGAATGCCTATCGGCACCTATATTTGAAATGCCTATCGGCTTCTATATCTGAAATGCCTATCGGCACCTATTTTTAAAATACCAATCGGCAACTATATCTGAAATGCCTATCGGCACCTATATCTGAAATGCCTATCGACACCTATATCTGAAATGCCTATCGACATCTATATCTGAAATGCCTATCGACACCTATATCTGAAATGCCTATCGACACCTATATCTGAAATGCCTATCGACACCTATATCTGAAATGCCTATCGACACCTATATCTGAAATGCCTATCGTCACCTATTTTTGAAATGCCTATCGGAAACTACATCTGAAATGCCTATCAGCACCTATATTTGAAATGCCTATCGGCAACCATATCTGGAATGCCTATCGGCACCTATATTTGAAATGCCTATCGGCTTCTATATCTGAAATGCCTATCGGCACCTATTTTTAAAATGCCAATCGGCAACTATATCTGAAATGCCTATCGGCACCTATATCTGAAATGCCTATCGACACCTATATCTGAAATGCCTATCGACACCTATATCTGAAATGCCTATCGACACTTATATCTGAAATGCCTATCGACACCCATATCTGAAATGCCTATCGACACCTATATCTGAAATGCCTATCGACACCTATATCTGAAAAGCCTATCGACACCTATATCTGAAATGCCTATCGACACCTATATCTGAAATGCCTATCGACACCTATATCTGAAATGCCTATCGACACCTATTTTTGAAATGCCTATCGGAAACTACATCTGAAATGCCTATCAGCACCTATATTTGAAATGCCTATCGGCAACCATATCTGGAATGCCTATCGGTACCTATATTTGAAATGCCTATCGGCTTCTATATCTGAAATGCCTATCGGCACCTATTTTTAAAATGCCAATCGGCAACTATATCTGAAATGCCTATCGGCACCTATATCTGAAATGCCTATCGACACCTATATCTGAAATGCCTATCGACACCTATATCTGAAATGCCTATCGACACCTATATCTGAAATGCCTATCGACACCTATATCTAAAATGCCTATCGACACCTATATCTGAAATGCCTATCGACACCTATATCTGAAATGCCTATCGACACCTATTTTTGAAATGCCTATCGGAAACTACATCTGAAATGCCTATCAGCACCTATATTTGAAATGCCTATCGGCAACCATATCTGGAATGCCTATCGGCACCTATATTTGAAATGCCTATCGGCTTCTATATCTGAAATGCCTATCGGCACCTATTTTTAAAATGCCATTCGGCAACTATATCTGAAATGCCTATCGGCACCTATATCTGAAATGCCTATCGACACCTATATCTGAAATGCCTATCGACACCTATATCTGAAATGCCCATCGACACCTATTTTTGAAATGCCTATCGGAAACTACATCTGAAATGCCTATCAGCACCTATATTTGAATTGCCTATCGGCAACCATATCTGGAATGCCTATCGGCACCTATATTTGAAATGCCTATCGGCTTCTATATCTGAAATGCCTATCGGCACCTATTTTTAAAATGCCAATCGGCAACTATATCTGAAATGCCTATCGGCACCTATATCTGAAATGCCTATCGACACCTATATCTGAAATGCCTATCGACACCTATATCTGAAATGCCTATCGACACCTATATCTGAAATGCCTATCGACACCTATATCTGAAATGCCTATCGACACCTATATCTGAAATGCCTATCGACACCTATATCTGAAATGCCTATCGACACCTATATCTGAAATGCCTATGACACCTATTTTTGAAATGCCTATCGGAAACTACATCTGAAATGCCTATCAGCACCTATATTCGAAATGCCTATCGGCAACCATATCTGGAATGCCTATCGGCACCTATATTTGAAATGCCTATCGGCTTCTATATCTGAAATGCCTATCGGCACCTATTTTTAAAATGCCAATCGGCAACTATATCTGAAATGCCTATCGGCACCTATATCTGAAATGCCTATCGACACCTATATCTGAAATGCCTATCGACACCTATATCTGAAATGCCTATCGACACCTATATCTGAAATGCCTATCGACACCTATATCTGAAATGCCTATCGACACCTATATCTGAAATGCCTATCGACACCTATATCTGAAATGCCTATCGACACCTATATCTGAAATGCCTATCGACACCTTTTTTTTGAAATGCCTATCGGAAACTACATCTGAAATGCCTATCAGCACCTATATTTGAAATGCCTATCGGCAACCATATCTGGAATGCCTATCGGCACCTATATTTGAAATGCCTATCGGCTTCTATATCTGAAATGCCTATCGGCACCTATTTTTAAAATACCAATCGGCAACTATATCTGAAATGCCTATCGGCACCTATATCTGAAATGCCTATCGACACCTATATCTGAAATGCCTATCGACACCTATATCTGAAATGCCTATCGACACCTATGTCTGAAATGCCTATCGACACCTATATCTGAAATGCTTATCGACACCTATATCTGAAATGCCTATCGACACCTATATCTGAAATGCCTATCGACACCTATATCTGAAATGCCTATCGACACCTATATCTGAAATGCCTATCGACACCTATATCTGAAATGCCTATCGACAACTATTTTTGAAATGCCTATCGGAAACTACATCTGAAATGCCTATCAGCACCTATATTTGAAATGCCTATCGGCAACCATATCTGGAATGCCTATCGGCACCTATATTTGAAATGCCTATCGGCTTCTATATCTGAAATGCCTATCGGCACCTATTTTTAAAATGCCAATCGGCAACTATATCTGAAATGCCTATCGGCACCTATATCTGAAATGCCTATCGACACCTATATCTGAAATGCCTATCGACACCTGTATCTGAAATGCCTATCGACACCTATATCTGAAATGCCTATCGACACCTATATCTGAAATGCCTATCGACACCTATATCTGAAATGCCTATCGACACCTATATCTGAAATGCCTATCGACACCTATATCTGAAATGCCTATCGACACCTATTTTTGAAATGCCTATCGGAAACTACATCTGAAATGCCTATCAGCACCTATATTTGAAATGCCTATCGGCAACCATATCTGGAATGCCTATCGGCACCTATATTTGAAATGCCTATCGGCTTCTATATCTGAAATGCCTATCGGCACCTATTTTTAAAATACCAATCGGCAACTATATCTGAAATGCCTATCGGCACCTATATCTGAAATGCCTATCAACACCTATATCTGAAATGCCTATCGGCACTGATTTTTAAAATGCCAATCGGCAACTATATC
>JAVRKA010000539.1:0-91438 GCA_034508555.1 Venustoraphidia nigricollis
GGTGCCGATAGGCATTTTAGATATAGAAGCCGATAGGCATTTCAAATATAGGTGCCGATAGGCATTCCAGATATGGTTGCCGATAGGCATTTCAAATATAAGTGCTGATAGGCATTTCAGATGTAGTTTCCGATAGGCATCTCAAAAATAGGTACCGATAGGCATTTCAGATATAGGTGCTGATAGGCATTTCAGATATAGTTGCCGATTGGCTTTTTAAAAATAGGTGCCGATAGGCATTTCAAATATAGAAGCCGATAGGTATTTAAAATATAGGTTTCGATAGGCATTTCAGATATGGTTGCCGATAGGCATTTCAAATATACGTGCTGATAGGCATTTCAGATGTATTTTCGGATAGGCATTTCAAAAATAGGTGCCGATAGTCATTTCAGATATGGGGGCCTATAGGCATTTCAGATATAGTTGCCGATTTGCATTTTAAAAATAGGTGCCGATAGGCATTTTAGATGTAGTTTCCGATAGGCATTTCAAAAATAGTTGCCGATAGGCATTTCAGATATAGGTGCCGATAGGCATATCAGATATAGTTGCCGATAGGCATTTAAAATATAGGTGCCGATAGGCATTTCAAGTATAGGTGTCGATAGGCATTTCAGATATGGTTGCCGATAGGCATTTCAAATATACGTGCTGATAGGCATTTCAGATGTAGTTTCGGATAGGCATTTCAAAAATAGGTGCCGATAGGCATTTCAGATATGTGGGCCTATAGGCATTTCAGATATAGTTGCCGATTGGCATTTTAAGAATAGGTGCCGATAGGCATTTTAGATGTAGTTTCCGATAGGCATTTCAAAAATAGGTGCCGATAGGATTTCAGATATAGGTGCCGATAGGCATATCAGATATAGTTGCCGATTGGCAATTAAAATATAGGTGCCGATAGGCATTTCAAATATAGGTGTCGATAGGCATTTCAGATATAAATGCCGAAAGGCATTTTAGATATAGGTGCCGATAGGCATTTCTGATGTGGTTGCTGATAGGCATTTCAAATATAGGTGCTGATAGGCATTTCAGATATAGTTTTCGATACGTATTTCAAAAATAGGGCCCGATAGGCATTTCAGATTTAGGTGCCGATAGGCACTTCAGATATAGAAGCCGATAGGTATTTCAAATATAGGTTACGATAGGCATTTCAGATATGGTTGCCGATAGGCATTTCAAATATAGGTGCTGATAGGCATTTCAGATGTAGTTTCCGATAGGCATTTCAAAAATAGGTGCCGATAGGCATTCCAGATATCGGTGCCGATAGGCAATTCAGATATAGTTGCCGATTGGCATTTTAAAAATAGGTGCCGATAGGCATTTCAGATATAGAAGCCGATAGGCATTTCAAATATAGGTGCCGATAGGCATTCCAGATATGGTTGCCGATAGGCATTTCAAATATAGGTGCTGATAGGCATTTCAGATGTAGTTTCCGATAGGCATTTCAAAAATAGGTGCCGATAGGAATTTCAGATATAGGTGCCGATAGGCATTTCAGATATAGTTGCCAATTGACATTTTAAAAATAGGTGCCGATAGGCATATCAGATATAGAAGCCGATAGGCATTTCAAATGTAGGTGCCGATTGGCATTCCAGATATGGTTGCCGATAGGCATTTCAAATATAGGTGCTGATAGGCATTTTAGATGTAGTTTCCGATAGGCATTCCAAAAATTGATGCCGATAGGCATTTCAGATATAGGTTCCGATAGGCATTTCAGATATAGTTGCCGATTGGAATTTAAAAACAGGTGCCGATAGGCATTTCAGATATAGAAGCCGATAGGTATTTTAAATATACGTGTCGATTGGCATTTCAGATATGGTTGCCGATAGGCATTTCAAATATAGGAGCAGATAGGCATTTCAGATGTAGTTCTCGAATGGCATTTCAAAAATAGGTGCCGATAGGCATTTCAGATATAGGTGCCGATAGGCATTTCAGATATAGTTGCCGATTGGCATTTTAAAAATAGGTGCCGATAGGCATTTTAGATATAGAAGCCGATAGGCATTTCAAATATAGGTGCCGATAGGCATTCCAGATATGGTTGCCGATAGGCATTTCAAATATAAGTGCTGATAGGCATTTCAGATGTAGTTTCCGATAGGCATCTCAAAAATAGGTACCGATAGGCATTTCAGATATAGGTGCTGATAGGCATTTCAGATATAGTTGCCGATTGGCTTTTTAAAAATAGGTGCCGATAGGCATTTCAAATATAGAAGCCGATAGGTATTTAAAATATAGGTTTCGATAGGCATTTCAGATATGGTTGCCGATAGGCATTTCAAATATACGTGCTGATAGGCATTTCAGATGTATTTTCGGATAGGCATTTCAAAAATAGGTGCCGATAGTCATTTCAGATATGGGGGCCTATAGGCATTTCAGATATAGTTGCCGATTTGCATTTTAAAAATAGGTGCCGATAGGCATTTTAGATGTAGTTTCCGATAGGCATTTCAAAAATAGTTGCCGATAGGCATTTCAGATATAGGTGCCGATAGGCATATCAGATATAGTTGCCGATAGGCATTTAAAATATAGGTGCCGATAGGCATTTCAAGTATAGGTGTCGATAGGCATTTCAGATATAAATGCCGAAAGGCATTTCAAATATAGGAGCCGATAGGCATTTCTGATGTGGTTGCCGAGAGGCATTTCAAATATAGGTGCTGATAGGCTTTTCAGATGTAGTTTTCGATAGGCATTTCAAAATAGGTGCCGATAGGCATTTCAGATATAGTTGCCGATAGGCACTTCAGATATAGTTGCCGATTGGCATTTTAAAAATAGGTGCCGATAGGCATTTCAGATATAGAAGCCGATAGGCATTTCAAATATAGGTGCCGATAGGCATTCCAGATATGGTTGCCGATAGGCACTTCAAATATAGGTGCTGATAGGCATTTCAGATGTAGTTTCCGATAGGTATTTCAAAAATAGGTGCCGATAGATATTTCAGATATAGGTGCCGATAGGCATTTCAGATATAGTTGCCAATTGGCATTTTAAAAATATGTGCCGATAGGCATTTTAGATATAGAAGCCGGTAGGTATTTCAAATATAGGTGTCGATAGGCATTTCAAATATGGTTGCCGATAGGCATTTCAAATATTGGTGCTGATAAGCATTTCAGATGTAGTTTCCGATAGGCATTTCAAAAATAGGAGCCGATAGGCATTTCAGATATAGTTGCCAATTGGCACTTTAAAAATATGTGCCGATAGGCATTTTAGATATAGAAGCCGGTAGGTATTTCAAATATAGGTGTCGATAGGCATTTCAGATATGGTTGCCGATAGGCATTTCAAATATACGTGCTGATAGGCATTTCAGATGTAGTTTCGGATAGGCATTTCAAAAATAGGTGCCGATAGGCATTTCAGATATGTGGGCCTATAGGCATTTCAGATATAGTTGCCGATTGGCATTTTAAGAATAGGTGCCGATAGGCATTTTAGATGTAGTTTCCGATAGGCATTTCAAAAATAGGTGCCGATAGGATTTCAGATATAGGTGCCGATAGGCATATCAGATATAGTTGCCGATTGGCAATTAAAATATAGGTGCCGATAGGCATTTCAAATATAGGTGTCGATAGGCATTTCAGATATAAATGCCGAAAGGCATTTTAGATATAGGTGCCGATAGGCATTTCTGATGTGGTTGCTGATAGGCATTTCAAATATAGGTGCTGATAGGCATTTCAGATATAGTTTTCGATACGTATTTCAAAAATAGGGCCCGATAGGCATTTCAGATTTAGGTGCCGATAGGCACTTCAGATATAGTTGCCGATTGGCATTTTAAAAATAGGTGCCGATAGGCATTTTAGATATAGAAGCCGATAGGCATTTCAAATATAGGTCCCGATAGGCATTCCAGATATGGTTGCCGATAGGCATTTCAAATATAGGTGCTGACAGGCATTTCAGATGTAGTTTGCAAAAGGCATTTCAAATAAAGGTGCCGATAGGCATTTCAGATATAGGTGCCGATAGGCATTTCAGCTTTAGGGACCGATTGGCATTTTTAAAATAGTTGCCAATAGGCATTTCAGATATAGAAGCCGATAGGCATTTCAAATATAGGTGCCGATAGGCATTCCAGATATGATTGCCGATAGGCATTTCAAATATAAGTGCTGACAGGCATTTCAGATGTAGTTTGCGATAGGCATTTCAAAAATTGGTGCCGAGAGGCATTTCAGATA
The DNA here is from genome assembly GCA_034508555.1 of Venustoraphidia nigricollis. Lineage (NCBI taxonomy): Eukaryota > Metazoa > Arthropoda > Insecta > Raphidioptera > Raphidiidae > Venustoraphidia > Venustoraphidia nigricollis. The sequence goes on from JAVRKA010000539.1 coordinate 4,245, forward strand.
TAGGTGCAGTAGATGATAATAGGTATGTCCTGGATCAACCGATTTGATGACGTTTCAGATCGCAGAATCGCCCATTTTTACCCCCTCCACTTTTAATAATTTGTGCAATATTTGCATGGTCGTCGTCGACGACGACTCTGTCGACGTTCTTCGTTAATAGCCCCCTACCCCACCGCCAACTCTTCCGCCCCATCCGACGACAAGAGTTCGTCGAGACGTTGCAACGGGGTTATTTTTTTACTGATGCGTTTGAATGGTATATTGTAGTTTATTGCAAAAGATAACCCCAGGTAGGTATGCAATCTGCAATACATGAGCTAGAGCGATGTCTTCGATATTTTAATCGCCTACAACGTAGGCAGCCCGCACAGCTTTTTTTTTTATGACAGAGCCAGTGTGTTTTCGAACCCGGGACTCGTAGGTCGGCCGTCCGATACTCTACCACAGAGCCATGACAACGTGTTGTCGAAGCGTCGTTAAAACACGTATATATAAAACACGTCGCTTCTACAGCTGATCATTTAAGGTTGTACATTGTACAATAAATAATTATTGAATACAAGCAAAAATGTGGTTACAGGCTGTTCTAATACTGCGGTGCCTTGTTATCAAGTACAATATGTGATGCGTTATAATTGGAATTTATTACAATAGGTTATAATAATAAGCATGTATTTTATTTATATCAAATTTTCTTATTTTATTTTAAAACATCATATTATTATAAAAATCTTCCTAGTAGCTTTTTTATAGGTTCAGACAGGAATAAATTCTAGAGGTTAGATAAAAGAATATTACTTCTATAATAATATTGTCCTCGCAATAAGTTTTATTAATTTGTTAGCTTTGCACCTCTCCAAACTGTTCACTTTTACAATACATCACTCACGTACTATGCTATAAAACTGCAATGAGCTGTTATTTGTCAATAGCTAAACGTTGAGAAATTAAAAATTAATTACTACTCAATAATAAACCTGAAATAACAAATAACTTGCATAATTGTTTTAAACATAAAGTTTGTTTTATTTTATTACAATAAAAGTTAGATTACTTTTACAAAATACGTTACTTCTGAACGCCGAGCTCCGACAACTGGATTCATGAATCTAAAATGTAATTTAAACTTTCTAGCAAAATCAATAAGATCATTTATTTCTGACTCACTATTTGAGTCACTGCAACTCAAACTTTCCCCATCCTTGTCAACTGAACTATAATATCTTCTTAACGAGTCAGCAGCTACAGTGGCTGAAAAAATGACGTATAACCTTTTATTCCTCTTATACTTGTTATTTTATTTTCATGATGCGACAGCCGGTGTGGTTTATAAAAACTGGAATATTATCTGATAGATTTATTTTTATCCGACTCAAAATATTTATTCCGATATTGTACGCGTCGTTAGTGTTGGAACTTTTAAATCTTTCCATCATGATTCTAAGTAAATAAAAATATATTGTCAACATAGTTTTTTTGTTTTTAAATTTTATTTAGTTATGTTTTTTTTTGTTTTTAGAATTTTGGAAATGAATAATAACATTTTTTAAGTATTTTTTTATTTATATTACATTTTTTTAAACATTAAATAATAATTAACATAAAATAATAAAATAATAATATACAATAGGCGCTCAAACTACGCCGAAAATAAGAATTGCATGCAAAAGACGTAAAGTATCTTTCCATCGCATAGATCGAAAATCTGAAAAAAATAAAACAAACCGTTTTAGTATATTAATACTTACATTCAATTAATAATTCATTTTCATCCGAAAAATTCATACATGATAATTTAACATTTTTATATATATATTATATTCGATAAATTAACTCCAGTAATTATAATAATTACTTGTAACAGGTTGGAACAGGTTGGGTTCGTTACAAAAAATAATTAATGTAGTCAAGCACGTTTTTTTGGAGAAACAAAAAACTAATTTTCACGGTCCTGTGAATGATTTTTAATAGTTAAAATTAACAGTATAACACATCTAGTAATTTGTTCATCGAAATTTATTCACAAAACAAACTATTAAGTCTGTGGGTTTGTATTATACAATCACACATGAAATTATAAAATACATCAAATTATATCAATACAATCACACATGAAATTATAAAATACATCAAATTATATCAAAATATTGCAAAGTATCAAATTATATCAAAATATTGCAAAGTATATGAAAAGAATGAAGTTGCTTGTATTACACATTGTCGACGACTTCCCACACTTGTGGTATTCGACTGTCGTCGGCAGTCATCGTATGCTCAATGACTGAGCTGACACCAGTGGCGGCGTCGATAGACATTATGTCTTGTTAAAACAGTTAAAATTAACAAAAAATAGGTATAATAGTCAAAATTGCCATTCGTAGTTCAATTGAATAATATATCACTTCACACACTCGCTTTTCGACATGTACTACTAGGTCTGCCTCACGTCTTCCAGTCCAACGTTGATTTTTACACAAATAACGAACTCTAATACAAAAAAGAACTCGCTTTTAATTTAAACGAAATTCTTAATCATATTTTGAGTCCGCAACTTGTACAGTTGCGGGGAATTTTATGTGCGGAGTTGTGGGGGAATTTTATGTCCTATTTTAAATGAATTCTCATTTTTGTGTAGTTTTGTGAGATGAGATACAATTCTTATTATTCGGCGTGTAAGCACAGGTGAGATGAGATACAATAATTCTTATTCGGCGTTAAGCACAGGTGAGAGAGAGAGAGATTGTAGATTATAGACGCTCAGATGAGATACAATTCTTATTCGGCGTGTAATTCGGATACATACAATTCTTAATGATAAGGACGATGTTTGAGCTACCACCAGAAGGTGGTTGAGTTGACAGTCAGTCATGTATTAAAGAAAACTCGTTTATAGCTCTTCGCAGTAATATAGAAGTTTGCAATATAACTGTTCGCAGTAATATAGAAGTTTGCAATATAGCTCTTCGCAATAACATAGAAGTTTGCAAGTCAAAGTTTTTAAGGTTGGAAAAAATAAAAAAAGATATATTTTTCCGTAATAAAAGTAAAAGGAATAACGTATATTTTTCCGTAATAAAAGTAAAAGGAATAACGTTAAATTATACAAATTTAGAAAAAATAAAAAAAGATATTTTTGGATTGGAAGGGCATTTCCTCCCCTCCATGAATATGCTTATAGCGGCAATCCTCGCTTATACATACAATAAATTGTATAAAATGGAATTTTTTTAAAGAATTGTATAAACAAAGAATAATTTTCACAATGTGCAAATTGTATTAAAAAATTAGGACACGAGGTTGTTACTAAATTATCAAAAAGGAAAAAATACGATGAAAAAAAGTTTATAATGACTTTCCAGAAAGCTGTACTACCATCGGATGTGGGTACTGAAAGGACACTCTTAATACTAAAATAAATTTAAAAAAACAGATAAGTAAAATTAGCAGTTAAAAATAATAATAAAATTCTTACCAGTTTTTATTTAATTATTACGACGGTTCCACCATTTAAAACTATAAGTTAATGAAGTAGCATATACGCTGGTCAACCTCTTTTATACGGTTTTAAGAGATTAAATCGCATCATATGATAAGTCATAGGCGGGTGTATAAGGATTTTAATACACACATTCAACCACATTTTAATAATCAACCGGATGTTCCAGCATACATTGTGTTATATGAAATTATTTACAGTGTCTTTTGTAGTAACTGAAGAGTAACAAGATATTTTCAACCGACACGTAATCGAGAGATCCTGGGTTTGAATCCCGTAAGCGACATTGTGAATAAATAATTTTTCAAACGTATAGCACTCTCAAAATAAAAATGCGACACTGGTATATTATATTTTGTAAACAAATAAAAAGCTGCACCTAGGTATTAAATCGCATCATATGATAAGTCATAGGCGGGTGTATAAGGATTTTAATACACACATTTAACCACATTTTAATAATCAACCGGATGTTCCAGCATACATTGTGTTATATGAAATTATTTACAGTGTCTCTTGTAGTAACTGAAGAGTAACAAGATATTTTTAACCGACACGTAATCGAGAGATCCTGGGTTTGAATCCCGTAAGCGACATTGTGAATAAATAATTTTTCAAACGTATAGCACTCTCAAAATAAAAATGCGACACTGGTATATTATATTTTGTAAACAAATAAAAAGCTGCACCTAGATATTTAAATGGTATGTATGTATTTAGTTAAGCTGTTTTTACACTAATTACATTAAATTAACAATTCAACACAAAACTATAGTTTATCCTAAATTTACGTAGGTTATCCATAGAATTAGCTACAGAACTAATTGTATGAGGGGTGGTAATTACAAATCTATCTGATAATTTGTTATGTCTTTTGTTATTTTAATGTTTTTTTTTAAATCTCAACATTTTTTTGTAATGCAAGCCTATATTACATATTTTTTTTTAAATTACCCTATTTAAAATAATAACATCTTTTTTTAAATTGAATATTAATTCAATCTGTGTTTTTTTGTGTAAAGCATATCCAAGTTAAACTTCAAAGTAAAAAGTTGAGGATCTCGCCTTATTTTTCACCGCGTGACCGCGGAACTAAAAAAAAGATATATTAAAAAACTATAGCTTTAGAGAGAAGTTACACATTACAGTTTTACGTATAATATGTGTAATGTCGCCTTCCTAGTGTGAAGGTACCTTTTCAGATTTGTAATGACTATAAATATTGATGCGTAATGAAAAACAAGTTGATAAAAATTCATAGACAGTGTTGTTGTTGCAATTGTCTGCTTACATTAACACATGTCATGAATTCTGATCACGAAAATCAAAAAAACAAAACCTTCTCTTATTATAGACTCTCCACACGTGCACATAACATACGATATAAAAAATAACCACCTCTGTAACGTTAAGTTCTCTTTGGTATGTCAGTTAAGTGTAGAAAATAGTCTATAATAGCGATGTGGTGATGTCTGCAGTGCGTCTAGCAAGGTTTCAATAACGAGAGGGAAAGTTTTTTTTACGTTTATTAAAAACGGACCGTAACCCATTTGCCAACATCAGATTATTGTGCACGAGGTCAGTGTTCAGTAAACGTTTTTTTGCTTCAAAGTTTTTTTGTATTAATACTGAAGTAAGTACCAAATTTATTATATATTAAATTATGCAATTATATCACCATAATATAAACATATAGAACTCTTTAATTTTTTATAGTATTACAAAGTTGAAAAAAAAAACAATGAAATTATGATGTGAAAAATTCCAAAAAATTTCAAATCAATAGATAAAATATCCGAGAAACATAAAAGAGATTAATAATTGATAGTTTCAATATTATTTACAGAGAAAATTAATAAAAAAATGAGTGATATTTGCCGTATTATTGAATAAGCAGTATGAATTACAAGAAAACGTGTTAGCGTCGCAAACATCAAGTTTACGTTTCTGTGGTAATTCAGTTTGTTTACGTCGTTGTAAATAAATTTTCTTGCTGACAATTTTTCCTTTCCATCGATATTGTCTGCAGGCTGTGTTCACTCAGTATATTTCTATCAGAAATTGTATTTTTAAATCGTTCTCAGGTCACGGCAAGGCGCTTCGAGCGATTTTCATTTTTTGCAACCATGGAAACGTTTATATTTTAAATTGTAATCAATCTAGAGTTCACAAACTGTCATTCAAAAAATTGTTTTATCATTTATAAAATAATATTATTTTGATATAAGAATGGGTCGTTATTGTGACGAACTGTGAAAAATCTCAAAGTACGATTATTTTACATGTCCTAAGCAATCACGAGGTAAGTTACACTTGTGACCTAAAAGCATTTATCATTTTCAATGTATTTTGTAAATTCCAGTAAATTCATACTGTTTAGCTACTATATTATAAGCTCCACGAAGTTTAAATTATAGCAATTTTTTAATTTTACAAATGAGATAAGTCTTAAATGAGTTATTGAGAATATTGAAACAAATATAACAATCAAATATAGACAATAAATGTGATTATCTTTCAAACCATCGATTATCTAAGTTGTTCGTTCTTTTATTTAGGTTTTAGAAGAAAGTTCGAAAGGAAGCGACACCAAAAGGATAGTCGATTTATCACCAAAGGCTCGCTATTATTACAAAGTCGCCAGAGGCATGCTAAAAACCGCCAGAAAAATCGACTTGAGTAGGTACAGGAGATAATCATAAACGCATAGAACTTCTAAGCGTTTATGATTATTTATGATTATCTATGATAGAAGCCTTAATACGACCAGGTACTCAGTGCACAAGCGTTTATTCGGTGTGTAATGAAGTAATTGTGTTATTTAAAATAAACTGACGTTTATTCTGATAGCACAACTTTGCAAGTATTTTTACATAAGGACTTATGTAAGTAAAGTAAATAATATATTAAGAGAATTAGATTTGCTAACGATAATATTAAAAAACTAGATTTAAAAAATATTCTATTAGAAATAGTAAGTTTTCAAAAAAACTCACTATTTCAATCTTCATATTTTTTTAATTTGAATTTTGCGGTACCGGTAAAATAGCATCAGCAGCGCCACTTGCACTGGTGACCTGGGACAGAACAAAAATGTAAAATTTGACCTTGAACGTCAAGTCTATAAAACTATCTAATCTATGATTGTCTGTAAGGGTTTTTCTAAAATTGGATAATACCAACTATTAAAATGGTGCGGTGTTGTAACGCTTTCCTGAATAAAAAAACAAGAATTATTTTAATCATTAAATAAAATAGAATTAAATTGGAAATTTACAAACGTATGTATTTGCCCCTATTTTTTTACTTTAATTTTTGGAATGATTTGTGACGATGATCAGTGACAAAAAATTAAAAGTTTTTTATTTTTTTTAAATTTAAATTCAAGGTACAGTCACAAACAATAGTTATTTTACAATTTTCACTTATATTTGTTGACATTGCGTAAATCGTTGTTTGACCAATCTATACCAATATATAAAGATCTATAATCTCAGGTGTCAGGAGTATTGTTTGACTGATCTATACCAATATATAAAGATCTATGATCTTAAGTGTCAGAAGTTAAAAATGATGGCGAATACGCGCTATGACGACAGTCATAACAGGGGTAAATATAATTTTGATAATAATTGTAAAGTTGATAAATAAAACTGCTAAAAATAAAAACATTATTTTTCCTTTCATAATAAAAATAAATAATATAATAACAATATTGAGATTTTTATGTTAATATTATTAAAATGATCACTAAATTTTATTCTTTTAGAAAACTTAATATCAAAATGTTATTAACTTTTGTTTCCGATTGTATCGACAAATCATCCTTAAATTGATTTTTTAAAGAACGAAGCTTTTCGATGTCCAGAGAAAAATTAGATTTGTACAAATTATGATTTTTTAGACAAATTAATTACTTTTACGTGGCTGCTTTTTTTAAATTTTAACACATAATATCAACTAAGATTTATTTTCTATTTTTTTCTATTTTTTCAGAATTTAAAATGTTTAAATGTGGAAATTGTGACAAATTGTTCTCACATTATGAGAGTCTCTTCAGGCACAAAAAAGTGTGCGGAAAACTTTACAGCTATAATCATCTTTGTGAAAAATGCGGCATTTTAATGTCAGATGGGCTTGCAGAACATTCTTGCTTGACATTTTTAAAACGTAAAACTTTGCTCAACTTCAACTTCGAATCCAATAAAAAATGTAAAGTACTTAAACAGGAAGAAACTTGTAACAGTGAAAATATAAAATGTACTTCTCTCACACAAAATGCTAATAATGATAAATTATGTGAGATTTGTAATATATTTGTAAAAAATATGTTCGCACATATGCGTAGCAAAGCGCACAAAGCTAATTTTATAGCTTGCGATTCTTTTAACAACGACTCGAATATACGTATTTTGCAAACAGCTTTCAAATCTAGAATTGCTAGCTATCAAATATCTGATTCCAACCATTTTGCGTGTATAGATGATTTTATGACTGAAATAAAACGCAAATTTTCAAATGTAATTATCAGTTATATTATTCAACATAATGCTGTTAAAATAAACGTGGAACTATTTGCTATTTATGAAAAGAATGTTAATGATGAATCTATAAGCGATATAAAGTCATTCAACACAAAGAACCGCATAGTAACAATATCGGATAATATTAAGGATGTTTTTTCAAAGTTCACTTCTGAAGTAAGGACTCAAAGCCAAGAATTTGAGGGTGCAGGTTCGGGTTGGTCGTTGAAAAAAGTGCTTTTCTTAGAGGTGTATATCAATAAATATACACCGCTAAGAGGATCAATGCATATAGATTTACCTAAAGATATTAAAGCTCGGCATGCGGTTTTAAATCTTCAAAATGCAGATGAATTCTGCTTTAAGTGGGCTATATTATCAGCTCTATATCCGGCGAAGGATAATGCTAGAAGAATATCTAAATACTTACAGTATTCCGATACACTTAATTTTGCCGACATCGAGTTTCCTGTATCAATAAAAGATATTTCCAAGTTTGAACGGTTAAATAAAATTAGCGTAAATGTTTGGGGCATTGAGGGAGAAAATGGAAAGTCTAAAATTGTCGGTCCACTCCATCATACGAAAAAGCGTCTATCAACACATGTTAATTTGCTGTACATTACCGACGGACAACTGGAACATTTTTGTTGGATAAAAAACATGTCAAAACTTTTATCGTCGCAACTCTCTAAGCACACTGAGGTTAAAAATATCTGCGATGGATGCTTAGCTTATTTTCAAACCGGTGCTAAATTAGAACGCCATCAACGCGAAGATTGTGGTCACGTGAGCGTCATTCTGCCTAAAGAGGGTGAAAACATGCTTAAATTTAAAAATTATGCTAAGCAACTTAATGTTCCATATGTGATTTACGCCGATTTTGAGGCAATTTTAAAACCAATCAGCTCGTGCAATCCCAGCCCAGATAATTCTTATACGATGGATGTAAATTTACACGAAGCGCATAGTTACGGATACTACATTCATTGCTCATTCGATGAGAGTCAGTCGCGATATGTTTCATATCGCGGTAAAAACTGTACAGACACGTTTATGCGCATGATATATACCGAAGCTGAACATATCTCAAAAGTGTTGAACACCGTTGAACCTATGCGTATATCTAACGAAGAGGAATTATTATTTCAAACGAGTTCACTATGTCACATCTGCAGCGGAAAACTTGATGAAGATAGAGTTAGAGATCACTGCCATCTTACCGGCAAATTCAGAGGCCCGGCGCATAATGAATGTAATATTAATTATAAACTTCCGAAGTTTATACCCGTTGTGTTGCATAATCTGTCAAACTACGATGGACACTTGATAGTTCCAGCCTTAGGACTTGATAATGGTAAAATTAATGTTATTCCCGAAAATAAGCAAAAATACATTTCATTCTCCAAACGTATTGGTAATGGCATCGAGCTTCGCTTCATCGACTCACTCCGTTTTATGACATCCAGTTTGGAAAAGTTAGCTTCAAATCTACCACCGGAATTAAAACACATTACCAGACGAAATTTTCCAGCAGATGAGCATTTTAATCAGGTTACTGTTAAGGGTGTATATCCGTATGAATACACAGATTCTTGGGAGAGACTTGAAGAATCCGAACTACCACCGATCGAGAAGTTTCACTCTAAGTTGACCGATTCTAACATTACGCCTGAAGAGTATGAGCGGGCTAAGAAAGTCTGGACGTCGTTTGACTGTAAAACGCTTGGCGAGTACAGCGATTTGTACTTGAAAACCGATGTCCTGCTTCTAGCTGACGTTTTTGAGAATTTTCGTCACGTATGTTACGAAGCATACGGGCTCGATCCGCTCCAATACTATACGGCCCCAGGCCTTAGCTGGGACGCTATGCTGAAATATACCCATATCCAATTGGAATTGTTGACAGATATAGAAGATATTAAGAAAGGTATACGTGGCGGTATCGCGCAGTGTTCGGGGCATCGGGCTGTTGCCAACAATAAATATCTTGACAATTACGATCCTGAGAAGCTGAGCAATTATATTATTTACTTGGACGCAAATAACCTAGTAAGCTAATACTTATATAATTAATACTTATATGATATAACACATGTTTTTAACACCTATTTTTTTTTCTTTTTTTCATTGAAGTATGGATACGCCATGTCTCTAAATCTTCCAACCGGTGGTTTTCGATGGTTAGATAAAAGTGAGGTTGATGCATTTGATGTCAACGCCGTATCATCTACAAGCGACGAAGGTTATTTTCTCGAGGTGGATCTCAAATATCCTAAACATTTACACGATCTCCATCGTGATTTACCGTTTTGTGTTGAAAATTTAATCCCCCCAGAAGCTACAACAAAAAACTCAAAGCTAATTCCAAACGTTATGGATAAATCGAAATACGTTATACATATTCGAAATCTTCAGCAGGCTTTAAAACATGGTCTAGTGTTGGAGAAAACACATCGCGTGCTTCGATTTAATCAGTCGCCGTGGCTGAAGTCGTATATTGAGCTAAACACAACGATGCGGACGAACGCTTGCAACGATTTTGAAAAGGATTTTTTTAAACTGATGAATAATTCGGTCTTTGGTAGGTTTTTTTAATTAATTCAACTTCATACTATACTATAGTGACATGATTATATTTTCTATTCAATTCTAGGAAAAACTATGGAATCTGTCGACAAAAGACTTGATGTACGCATTGTCTCAAAATGGGAGAACGTTGGTAAAAGGTTAGGTGCTAGAGCGCTTATCGCCCAACCAAATTTTCATTCGCTTACCATTTTTAAAGATGAGCTGGTTGCAATACAACTAAATAAATTAAAAGTTAAATATGATAAACCTATTTATATTGGCTTTACTGTCCTCGAGCTATCTAAGGAACTTATGTATGAATTCCATCATGAAAAAATGATTCCTCTGTATGGCGATTGTTTAGAACTATTATACTTTGACACAGACGGACTAATTTATAATATTTATACCGACGATGTATATGCGGATATGAAGGCTCACATCCATTTGTATGACACTTCGGACTATGCTTTGGATAATCCTTATAGCATACCTCGGGTCAATAAAAAAGTCTTAGGAAAAATGAAGGATGAGCTAAGGGGGCGGCGTGCTTGCGAATATAATGGCGTATGTGCAAAAACTTACAGTATTGTTATCGAAGGAGAAACTGAGATCAAGAAAGCTAAAGGTGTTAAAAAATCCACTGTCGCTAATCACCTATCTAGGCAGGACTATCGCGCATGCGTCTTAAATAAAAAGGAGGCATTGCGCGTAATGTATACATTTAAAACTACCAAACACGAAGTACGAACATGCAAATTGAAAAAAGTTGCTCTAAGTGCTAGGGCTGACGATAAACGGTTCCAACTCCCAGGATTGACTAAAACGCTGCCTTGGGGGCATCATCGTATACAACAGGCTGAATTTCTCGGTGCATTAGATCTATATTATGATAAGCGTAAATAGGTAATTATTTTTTTCCTATAAATATCGATAGATTTCTAAATTTTGATTCATTCGAAGCGTAAATAGGTAATTATTTTTTTCCTATAAATATCGATAGATTTCTAAATTTTGATTCATTCGCTATCTTTTAGTGGAGGAGGGTGGTATATTACTCAACATCAATTTTCACTTTTTGAAAAACATATTTTGAGTTTTTTGAAAAAATTAAAGTACATCAGCTATATACTAAATATGTTTAAATGTCAAGAATGTTATAAATCCTTTAATAATGAAAGCTGCTATAAAACTCACACAATTTCGTGTAGTGGTAGTAATAGTCGATGCCAAAGCTGTAATAAAATTTTTATATGGTCTGATGCTTTAAAAAATCATAAATGTTCAAAAATGTCGTGTTATAAGCGTGAAATTGACACTGCTGACGATTTACTAAATCGTACATGCTTAGATTACCCCTCTAACGTCACAGGGAGTGGACTGAAAAACAGTTTAGATAATAATACATCTTGTCATAATAATAAATTATTTTATTGTAGAAAATGCGACGTTTCTACTGCTATAAGAAACAAGATCTCTCATAAAAAAAGTTTATTGCATAAACAAGGAACAATTATATCGACAATTTATACCGATGACGATTTGAGGATAAATATTGTAGAACTTGAATCTACATTTAAAAAGCGCATTGCGACCTATCGCGTGTATAATGAAGCTAGAGAATTTACTAGCGTTAATGATTATATGACATCAGTTAAAAGGATAGTGATACAGCTTATTCAAAATAAAATAGATAAACTTGTGGCGATAAAAATTAATTTTGAGCTTTTTGCACAATACATATTGCAAAAGCCTTCTACTGATCAGGAAATTGTTGGCGATATAAAGTCTTTTAACACCAGGTTTGAAGTAATAAATAAGTTTTCAAATCTTTCAGAAATATATAATCGTTACAGCTCGAAAATTGAAGCAAAAAGTCAGGAATTTCAAGAGCGAGATAGCGGATGGGCTTTATCGAAACTGTTATTCCTAGAAATCAATATTAATGAATATAATCCAATTAAAAATATTTAAATTATACTTTAATAATATATTTTTTCAGATTTAACGCTAATAATATTCTTTTTTCAGACTCTAATTACTCTTATTTACTCTTATTGTAGGTTTCTACCACTAGGTTTGAAGTAATAAACGTGTTTTTTAAATGTTTAGAAAAATATGATTTGTCGTTACAGCTCAAAGATTGAATCAAAAAAGTTATGAATTTCAAGAGCAAGATAGCGGATGGGCTTTATCGAAACTATTATTGCGGATACTTTTTATATTTAAAAACGCTTTTTTACAGGATTTTATGTTTATGTCAACTGCAATTTTTTTAACTATAAACTATTGGAGATTTCATAAAAGAGTCTTTCGTAATTATTAGTATTAAAATTAACTATTTTTTATCCATATTAATCTTTTGAACCCTAAATCCTTTTTTCTCCCTTTGCGCGTTGGATCTCTAAGGTGCATAAATCCTATCCCAGCATAGGAATGTGATACTTGCTCGTTAGTCTATGCCGCATAGTTGAACAAATTTCACAAGGAGAGGGGTGTATAATGCCTACGTCATTCGATTATCCGCGAGAGATTTTTCCAACTAGCAAAATCACAACACGCGTAATTATGTAACCTCTTTTTTTACACAATCTAAAAAATATGTTTTTTTTTTTTATAGGTTCTATAAGTCCGATGACACTTGATCAGCTGTACTGTTTGTGCAAGTTTGTGCACAGGCAGATCTAGCTGTTTCTGCTCGAATCCCGGCGGGTAGATGCGGTGTATCTTTCGCCGAGAAAACGGTAATTCCTGTACCGGCCATCTTGATTGAGGTTTTTCATGGTTTCCCCTCAATTAATTCCAGATAAATATCGAGATGGTTCCTTATTCGAGGCCATGGCCGATTACTTATCAAACTCCTAGTTCAAAAATTGTCTATCCTACCCTAATTTCCTATAATTCCTTCATTCACCCATTATTAATAATATATTAATAAGATAAAGTAAGTTTTTTATTTCATTTTTTGTATGGGTTTATCAATGTTTTTAAATATACGGTTTTGGTTAATTATAAGAAATGGTCGCTACAAATAAAATTTTTATTATTATTATTATTATATATAATATGTTATTTTCATTTTTTGTATGGGTTTATCAATGTTTTTAAATATACGGTTTGGTTAATTATAAGAAATGGTCGCTACAAATAAATTTTTATTATTATTATTATTATTATATATAATATGTTATCTTATATTTATTTTGTATTCGTTTTTAGAATTATATTTTGTTTAACCTATTTAATCTATTATAACCTATATCTATATAAGTATACCTAGTTACTAGTGTAATTGTTTTTTAACCAATAAAATCTATTAAAGATAGTTGAATTTATAAATAGTGTTATATATGTGTAGAAAACATTTTTTTGATAACGTGTCAACATAGTTTTTTGTTTTGAATTTTATTTAGATTTCATATTATGTATATAGGAGAAGCGGTTGGAAATAAATAATAACATTTTAAGTATTTTTTAAAATTGTATATAATATATTAATCATAAGTGTTACATGGTATTCAGTATTCAAATTATAATAAAATCAGCGAAACATAGCATTCAGTAATGAAATCATATTATAAAAAAAATACAGGTTACTACATATTTTCTTCAACCGAGGGCTATGGACTTTCACACCTCCTATTTACGATGTAGTTAATCGTTACGCTTATTATTGTTAGATATTTTTTTTGAGAGAACGGGGTGACGCCGTTCCACTCTTATCTTTTTAAGCAAATTCAGTTTCGATTCAGTAGACTTATTCTTCTCTCTGACAAAAGCTTTTTGTTCGTTTATACATTTTAATTCGAGTTATATGTATTTTTTTGAAAAAATTATTTGATCAAATCCCTTTTCCTGAGCTGTTGCACTATCGATTGAATTTCTTCTTTATGTTCCGATTTCGCACCCCCGACTTCATACAAGACCTTCAATCGTTCGATTAATATATTCAGGTCTTCAGTGTCTTCGTAATCACTTTGAGAGTCGTTATTGTCATCAGAATAATGTAAGGAAATCGACTCTTCACAGTTCACTTTCGGTTTCTCTTTATAGCAGTTAACTTGTTTTTTTACCAAATTTTCACCATCTCTTTTCTCGCATTTAGAGCGCAGAGGTTGAAATAGCTTGGAAATGATTTGTCTATACTTGAAACTTCCGTCACCGGAGATTTGTTCTGACGATCTATAGTTGCGTTTGTGAGCGCTGGTCAGAAGCAGAAGCGATTTATACAGCATCAAGTCCTTTGTATCATAATTTAGAGGTCTTCTATCAAAAAGTAGTTCCGCCAGACCGTCGGTTAGTTCAAACTTACGATTTCCATCAATGATCAATACTTTGTTTATTATGCGTACAGGTCTACAACCTAGCATAAACTTCATATCTTTATCATCGAATCTAACACAAAATCTGTCGACCCTGTGCCCATCATAGTACAGAACACAATCGTCGTTTCTTGATCTATCTCCCACTTTGTTTTGTTTTTCGCTCGACATTTTTCAGTCTGCAGTCAGACTAACACTGATTGAAAAAACTCTTGATTCTAGCTATATATATATAGACTGATTAGAAAAATATCTCAAACGGGGTTCAAACAATGTCGAAACAGGCGCAACACGGATGCCTAACAGGGTCGAAATAGATACAGAACAGAGGTCAAACAGAGGTCAAACAGAGGTCAAACAGTGTGTTAACTGATACAGGGTAGATACCTAATAGAGTTGAAACAGATACAAGATAGGTGTATAAAAATATGAAAAATATATATATGAAAATAGAGACACGAGAACTCTCTCTCTCTCTCGATAGGAACCTTAATGTTAAAAGTATCTCTGCAGATTGTTGTGAACACTCGTTTTAAAGTATAAATAACAATTTTTATTTCAGTGTGATTTCTAATAATAATGATTTATATAATAATATATAATAACGTAATCAAAATAATTACTCAATATCATGAATAAACTTACGTCCTAAAAAGCATAAAAATGGTTCTGTCTATCTGTCTGTCTGTCTATCTTCTTGATAAAAAACAAATGGAATGTCTGTCTATCTGTTCGCTAATATTTATTCCTGTATGAACCTATAAAAGCTACTACTTACGATTTCCATCAATGATCAATACTTTGTTTATTATGCGTACAGGTCTACAACTTTACAGGATGGTTCATCGCAATAGTACTTTAGTTGAGTAGTAATTAATTTAATTTCTCAACGTTTAGCTATTGACAAATAACAACTCATTGCAGTTTTATAGCATAGTACGTGAGTGATGTATTGTAAAAGTGAACAGTTTGGAGAGGTGCAAAGCTAACAAATTAATAAAACTTATTGCGAGGACAATATTATTATAGAAGTAATATTCTTTTATCTAACCTCTAGAATTTATTCCTGTCTGAACCTATAAAAAAGCTACTAGGAAGATTTTTATAATAATATGATGTTTTAAAATAAAATAAGAAAATTTGATATAAATAAAATACATGCTTATTATTATAACCTATTGTAATAAATTCCAATTATAACGCATCACATATTGTACTTGATAACAAGGCACCGCAGTATTAGAACAGCCTGTAACCACATTTTTGCTTGTATTCAATAATTATTTATTGTACAATGTACAACCTTAAATAATCAGCTGTAGAAGCGACGTGTTTTATATATACATGTTTTAACGACGCTTCGACAACACGTTGTCATGGCTCTGTGGTAGAGTATCGGACGGCCGACCTAAGAGTCCCGGGTTCGAAAACACACTGGCTCTGTCATGAAAAAAAAAAGCTGTGCGGGCTGCCTACGTTGTAGGCGATTAAAATATCGAAGACATCGCTCTAGCTCATGTATTGCAGATTGCATACCTACCTGGGGTTATCTTTTGCAATAAACTACAATATACCATTCAAACGCATCAGTAAAAAAATAACCCCGTTGCAACGTCTCGACGAACTCTTGTCGTCGGATGGGGCGGAAGAGTTGGCGGTGGGGTAGGGGGCTATTAACGAAGAACGTCGACAGAGTCGTCGTCGACGACGACCATGCAAATATTGCACAAATTATTAAAAGTGGAGGGGGTAAAAATAAGCGATTCTGCGATCTGAAACGTCATCAAATCGGTTGATCCAGGACATACCTATTATCATCTACTGCACCTATATCTGAAATGCCTCTCGGCACCAATTTTTGAAATGCCTATCGCAAACTACATCTGAAATGCCTGTCAGCACCTATATTTGAAATGCCTATCAGCAACCATATCTGGAATGCCTATCGGCACCTATATTTGAAATGCCTATCGGCTTCTATATCTGAAATGCCTATCGGCAACTATTTTAAAAATGCCAATCGGTCCCTAAAGCTGAAATGCCTATCGGCACCTATATCTGAAATGCCTATCGGCACCTTTATTTGAAATGCCTTTTGCAAACTACATCTGAAATGCCTGTCAGCACCTATATTTGAAATGCCTATCGGCAACCATATCTGGAATGCCTATCGGCACCTATTTTTAAAATGCCAATCGGCAACTATATCTGAAATGCCTATCGGCACCTATTTTTGAAATGCCTATCGGAAACTACATCTGAAATGCTTATCAGCACCAATATTTGAAATGCCTATCGGCAACCATATTTGAAATGCCTATCGACACCTATATTTGAAATACCTACCGGCTTCTATATCTAAAATGCCTATCGGCACATATTTTTAAAATGCCAATTGGCAACTATATCTGAAATGCCTATCGGCACCTATATCTGAAATGTCTATCGGCACCTATTTTTGAAATACCTATCGGAAACTACATCTGAAATGCCTATCAGCACCTATATTTGAAGTGCCTATCGGCAACCATATCTGGAATGCCTATCGGCACCTATATTTAAAATGCCTATCGGCTTCTATATCTGAAATGCCTATCGGCACCTATTTTTAAAATGCCAATCGGCAACTATATCTGAAGTGCCTATCGGCAACTATATCTGAAATGCCTATCGGCACCTATTTTGAAATGCCTATCAAAAACTACATCTGAAATGCCTATCAGCACCTATATTTGAAATGCCTATCGGCAACCACATCAGAAATGCCTATCGGCTCCTATATTTGAAATGCCTTTCGGCATTTATATCTGAAATGCCTATCGACACCTATACTTAAAATGCCTATCGGCACCTATATTTTAAATGCCTATCGGCAACTATATCTGATATGCCTATCGGCACCTATATCTGAAATGCCTATCGGCAACTATTTTTGAAATGCCTATCGGAAACTACATCTAAAATGCCTATCGGCACCTATTTTTAAAATGCAAATCGGCAACTATATCTGAAATGCCTATAGGCCCCCATATCTGAAATGCCTATCGGCACCTATTTTTGAAATGCCTATCCGAAACTACATCTGAAATGCCTATCAGCACGTATATTTGAAATGCCTATCGGCAACCATATCTGAAATGCCTATCGACACCTATATTTTAAATACCTATCGGCTTCTATATTTGAAATGCCTATCGGCACCTATTTTAAAAAGCCAATCGGCAACTATATATGAAATGCCTATCGGCACCTATATCTGAAATGCCTATCGGTACCTATTTTTGAGAAGCCTATCGGAAACTACATCTGAAATGCCTATCAGCACTTATATTTGAAATGCCTATCGGCAACCATATCTGGAATGCCTATCGGCACCTATATTTGAAATGCCTATCGACTTCTATATCTAAAATGCCTATCGACACCTATTTTTAAAATGCCAATCGGCAACTATATCTGAAATGCCTATCGGCACCTATATCTGAAATGCCTATCGGCACCTATTTTTGAAATGCCATTCGAGAACTACATCTGAAATGCCTATCTGCTCCTATATTTGAAATGCCTATCGGCAACCATATCTGAAATGCCTATCGACACCTATATTTAAAATACCTATCGGCTTCTATATCTGAAATGCCTATCGGCACCTGTTTTTAAATTCCAAACGGCAACTATATCTGAAATGCCTATCGGAACCTATATCTGAAATGCCTATCGGCATCAATTTTTGGAATGCCTATCGGAAACTACATCTAAAATGCCTATCAGCACCTATATTTGAAATGCCTATCGGCAACCATATCTGGAATGCCAATCGGCACCTACATTTGAAATGCCTATCGGCTTCTATATCTGATATGCTTATCGGCACCTATTTTTAAAATGCCAATTGGCAACTATATCTGAAATGCCTATCGGCACCTATATCTGAAATTCCTATCGGCACCTATTTTTGAAATGCCTATCGGAAACTACATCTGAAATGCCTATCAGCACCTATATTTGAAATGCCTATCGGCAACCATATCTGGAATGCCTATCGGCACCTATATTTGAAATGCCTATCGGCTTCTATATCTGAAATGCCTATCGGCACCTATTTTTAAAATGCCAATCGGCAACTATATCTGAAATGCCTATCGGCATCGATATCTGGAATGCCTATCGGCACCTATTTTTGAAATGCCTATCGGAAACTACATCTGAAATGCCTATCAGCACCTATATTTGAAATGCCTATCGGCAACCATATCTGAAATGCCTATCGTAACCTATATTTGAAATACCTATCGGCTTCTATATCTGAAATGCCTATCGGCACCTATTTTTA
Source organism: Venustoraphidia nigricollis (assembly GCA_034508555.1). Classification (NCBI taxonomy): domain Eukaryota; kingdom Metazoa; phylum Arthropoda; class Insecta; order Raphidioptera; family Raphidiidae; genus Venustoraphidia; species Venustoraphidia nigricollis. The sequence goes on from JAVRKA010000539.1 coordinate 23,490, forward strand.
AAATGCCAATAGGCTACTATATCTGAAATGCCTATCGGCACCTATATCTGAAATGCCTATCGGCACCAATTTTTGAAATGCCTATCGGAAACTACATCTGGAATGCCTATCAGCACCTATATTTAAATGCCTGTCGGCAACCATATCTGGAATGCCTATCGGCACCTATATTTGAAATGCCTATCGGCCTCTATATCTGAAATCCTATCGGCACCTATTTTTAAAATGCCAATCGGCAACTATATCTGAAATGCCTATCGGCACCTATATCTGAAATGCCTATCGGCACCTATTTTTGAAATGCCTATCGGAAACTACATCTGAAATGCCTATCAGCACTTATATTTGAAATGCCTATCGGCAACCATGTCTGGAATGCCTATCGGCACCTATATTTGAAATGCCTATCGGCTTCTATATCTGAAATGCCTATCGGCACCTATTTTTATAATGCCAATCGGCAACTATATCTGTAATGCCTATCGGCACCTATATCTGAAATGCCTATCGGCACCTATTTTTGAAATGCCTATCGGAAACTACATCTGAAATGCCTATCAGCACCAATATTTCAAATGCCTATCGGCAACCATATCTGAAATGCCTATCGACACCTATATTTGATATACCTATCGGCTTCTATATCTGAAATGCCTATCGGCACCTATTTTTAAAATGCCAATCGGCAACTATATCTAAAATGCCTATCGACACCTATATCTGAAATGCCTATCGGCACCAATTTTTGAAATGCCTATCGGAAACTACATCTGAAATGCCTATCAGCAACTATATTTGAAATGCCTATCGGCAACCATATCTGGAATGCCTATCGGCACCTATATTTGAAATGCCTATCGGCTTCTATATCTGAAATGCCTATCGGCAACTATTTTTAAAATGCCAATCGGCAACTATATCTGAAATGCCTATCGGCACCTATATCTGAAATGCCTATCGGCATCAATTTTTGAAATGCCTATCGGAAACTACATCTAAAATGCCTATCAGCACCTATATTTGAAATGCCTATCGGCAACCATATCTGGAATGCCTATCGGCACCTATATTTGAAATGCATATCGGCTTCTATATCTGGAATGCCTATCGGCACCTATTTTTAAAATGCCAATTAGCAACTATATCTGAAATGCCTATCGGCACCTATATCTGAAATGCCTATCGGCACCTATTTTTAAAATGCCTATTGGAAACTACATGTGAAATGCCTATCAGCACCTATATTTGAAATGCCTATCGGCAACCATATCGGGAATGCCTATCGGCACCTATATTTGAAATGCCTATCGGCTTCTATATCTGAAATGCCTATCGACACCTATTTTTAAAATGCCAATCGGCAACTATATCTGAAATGACTATCGGCACCTATATCTGAAATGCCTATCGGCACCTATTTTTGAAATGCCTATTTAAAACCACATCTAAAATGCCTATCAGCACCTATATTTGAAATGCCTATTGGCAACCATATCTGAAATGCCTATCGACACCTATATTTGAAATACCTATCGGCTTCTATATCTGAAATGCCTATCGGCACCTATTTTTAAAATGCCAATCGGCAACTATATCTGAAATGCCTATCGGCACCTATATCTGAAATGCCTATCGGCATCAATTTTTGAAATGCCTATCGGAAACTACATCTGAAATGCCTACCAGCACCTATATTTGAATTGCCTATCGGCAACCATATCTGGAATGCCTACCGGCACCTATATTTGAAATGCCTAACGGCTTCTATATCTGAAATGCCTATCGGCACCTAATTTTAAAATGCCAATCGGCTACTATATCTGAAACGCCTATCGGCACCTATATCTGAAATGCCTATCGGCACCTATTTTTGAAATGCCTATCGGAAACTACATCTGAAATGCCTATCAGCACCTATATTTGAAATGCCTATCGGCAACCATATCTGGAATGCCTATCGGCACCTATATTTGAAATGCCTATCGGCTTCTATATCTGAAGTGCCTATCGGCACCTATATTTGAAATGCCTATCGGTACCTATTTTTGAAATACCTATCGAAAACTAAATCTGAAATGCCTATCAGCACCTATATTTGAAATGCCTATCGGCAACCACATCAGAAATGCCTATCGGCACCTATATCCGAAACGCCTTTTGGCATTTATATCTGAAATGCCTATCGACACCTATATTTGAAATGACTATCGGCACCTATATTTTAAATGCCTATCGGCAACTATATCTGATATGCCTATCGGCACCTATATCTGAAATGCTTATCGGCACCTATTTTTGAAATGCCTATCAGAAACTACATCTAAAATGCCTATCGGCACCTATTTTTAAAATGCCAATCGGCAACTATATCTGAAATGCCTATCGGCCCTATATCTGAAATGCCTGTCGGCACCAATTTTCGAAATGCCTATCGGAAACTACATCTGAAATGCCTATCAGGACCTATATTTGAAATGCCTATCGGCAACCATATCTGGAATGCCTATCGGCTCCTATATTTGAAATGCCTATCGGCTTCTATATCTGAAATGCCTATCGGCACCTATTTTTAAAATGCCAATCGGCAACTATATCTGAAATGCCTATCGGCACCTATATCTGAAATGCCTATCGGCACCTATTTTTGAAATGCCTATCGGAAACTACATCTGAAATGCTTATCAGCACCTATATTTGAAATGCCTATCAGCAACCATATCTGGAATGCCTATCGGCACCTATATTTGAAATGCCTATCGGCTTCTATATCTGAAATGCCTATCGACACCTATTTTTAAAATGCCAATCGGCAACTATATCTGAAATGCCTATCGGCACCTATATCTGAAATGCCTATCGGCACCTATTTTTGAAATGCCTATCGGAAACCACATCTAAAATGTCTATCAGCACCTATATTTGAAATGCCTATCGGCAACCATATCTGAAATGCCTAGCGACACCTATATTTGAAATACCTATCGGCTTCTATATCTGAAATGCCTATCGGCACCTATTTTTAAAATGCCAATCGGCAACTATATCTGAAATGCCTATCGGCACCTATATTTGAAATGCCTATCGGCACCAATTTTTGAAATGCCTATCGGAAACTACATCTGAAATGGCTATCAGCACCTATATTTGAAATGCCTATCGGCAACCATATCTGGAATGCCTATCGGCACCTCTATTTAAAATGCCTATCGGCTTCTATATCTGAAATGCCTATCGGCACCTATTTTTAAAATGCCAATCGGCTACTATATCTGAAATGCCTATCGGCACCTATATCTAAAATGCCTATCGGCACCTATTTTTGAAATGCCTATCGGAAACTACATCTCAAATGCCTATAAGCACCTATATTTGTAATGCCTATCGGCAACCATATCTGGAATGCCTATCGGCACCTATATTTGAAATGCCTATTGGCTTCTATATCTGAAATGCCTATCGGCACCTATTTTTAAAATGCCTATCGGAAACTACAGCTAAAATGCCTATCAGCACCAATATTTGAAAAGCCTATCGGCAACCATATCTGAAATGCCTATCGACACCTATATTTGAAATACCTATCGGCTTCTATATCCGAAATGCCTATCGGGACCTATTTTTAAAATGCCAATCGGCAACTATATCTGAAGTGCCTATCGGCACCTATATCTGAAATGCCTATCGGCACCTATTTTTGAAATGCCTTCGGAAACTACATCTGAAATGCCTATCTGCTCCTATATTTGAAATGCCTATCGGCAACCATATCTGAAATGCCTATCGACACCTATATTTGAAATACCTATCGGCTTCTATATCTGAAATGCCTATCGGCACCTGTTTTTAAAATGCTAATCGGCAACTATATCTAAAATGCCTATCGGCACCTATATCTGAAATGCCTATCGGCATCAATTTTTGAAATGCCTATCGGAAACTACATCTAAAATGCCTATCAGCACCTATATTTGAATTGCCTATCGGCAACCAAATCTAGAATGCTTATCGGCAACCAAATCTAGAATGCCTATCGGCACCTCTATTTGAAATGCATATCGGCTTCTATATCTGAAATGCCTATCGGCACCTATTTTTAAAATGCCAATTGGCAACTATATCTGAAATGCCTATCGGCGCCTATATCTGAAATGCCTATCGGCACCTATTTTTGAAATGCCTATCGGAAACTACATCTGAAATGCCTATCAGCACCTATATTTGAAATGCCTATCGGCAACCATATCTGGAATGCCTATCGGCACCTATATTTGAAATGCCTATCGGCTTCTATATCTGAAATGCCTATCGACACCTATTTTTAAAATGCTAATTGGCAACTATATCTGAAATGCCTATCGGCACCTATATCTGAAATGCCTTTTGGCACCTATTTTTAAAATGCCTATCGGAAACCACATCTGAAATGCCTATCAGCACCTATATTTGAAATGCCTATCAGCAACCATATCTGAAATGCCTATCGACACCTATATTTGAAATACCTATCGGCTTCTATATCTGAAATGCCTGTCGGCACCTATTTTAAAAATGTCAATCGGCAACTATATCTGAAATGCCTATCGGCACCTATATCTGAAATGCCTATCGGCACCTATTTTTGAAATGCCTATCGGAAACTACATCTGAAATGCCTATCAGCACCTATATTTAAAATGCCTATCGGCAACTATATCTGGAATGCCTATCGGCACCTATATTTGAAATGCCTATCGGCTTCTATATCTGAAATGCCTATAGGCACCTATTTTTAAAATGCCAATCGGCAACTATATCTGAAATGCCTATCGGCACCGATATCTGGAATGCCTATCGGCACCTATATTTGAAATGCCTATTGGCTTCTATATCTGAAATGCCTATCGGCAACTATTTTAAAAATGCCAATCGGTCCCTAAAGCTGAAATGCCTATCGGCACCTATATCTGAAATGCCTATCGGCACCTTTTTGAAATGCCTATCGGAAACTACATCTGAAATGCCTTTCAGCACCTATATATGAAATGCCTATCGGCAATCATAACTGGAATGCCTATCGGCACCTATATTTGAAATGCCTATCGGCTTCTATATTTAAAATGCCTATCGGCACCTTTTTTTGAAATGCCTATCGGAAACTACATCTGAAATGCCTATCAGCACCTATATTTGAAATGCCTATCGGCAACCATATCTGGAATGCCTATCGGCACCTATATTTGAAATGCCTATCGGCTTCTATATCTGAAATGCCTATCGGCACCTATTTTTAAAATGCCAATCGGCAACTATATCTGTAATGGATATCGGCACCTATATCTGAAATGCCTATCGGCACCTATTTTTGAAATGCCTATCGGAAACTACATCTGAAATGCCTATCAGCACCTATATTTGAAATGCCTATCGGCAATTATATCTGGAATGCCTATCAGCACCAATATTTGAAATGCCTATCGGCAACCATCTCTGAAATGCCTATCGACACCTATATTTGAAATACCTATCGGCTTCTCTATCTGAAATGCCTATCGGCACCTATTTTTAAAATGCCAATCGGCAACTATATCTGAAATGCGTATCGGCCCCTATATCTGAAATGCCTATCGGCACCAATTTTTGAAATGCCTATCGGAAACTACATCTGAAATGCCTGTCAGCACCTATATTTGAAATGCCTATCGGCAACCATATCTGGAATGCCTATCGGCACCTATATTTGAAATGCCTATCGGCTTCTATATCTGAAATGCCTATCGGCACGTAATTTTAAAATGCCAATCGGCAACTATATCTGAAATGCCTATTGGCACCTATATCTGAAATGCCTATCGGCAACTTGTTTTGAAAAGCCTATCGAAAACTACATCTGAAATGCCTATCAGCACCTATATTTGAAATGCCTATCGGCAACCATATCTGGAATGCCTATCGGCACCTATATTTGAAATGCCTATCGGCTTCTATATCTGAAAAGCCTATCGGCACCTATTTTTAAAATGCCAATCGGCAACTATATCTGAAATGCCTATCGGCACCTATATCTGAAATGCCTATCGGCACCTATATTTGAAATGCCTATCGGCTTCTATATCTGAAATGCCTATCGGGTACCTATTTTTAAAATGCCAATCGGCAACTATATCTGAAATGCCTATCGGCACCTATATCTGAAATGCCTATCGGCACCTATTTTTGAAATGCCTATCGGAAACTACATCTGAAATGCCTATCAGCACCTATATTTAAAATGCCTATCGGCAACTATATCTGGAATGCCTATCGGCACCTATATTTGAAATGCCTATCGGCTTCTATATCTGAAATGCCTATAGGCACCTATTTTTAAAATGCCAATCTGCAACTATATCTGAAATGCCTATCGGCACCTATATCTGAAATGCCTATCGGCACCTATTTTTGAAATGCCTATCGGAAACTACATCTGAAATGCCTATCAGCACCTATATTTGAAATGCCTATCGGCAACCATATCTGGAATGCCTATCGGCACCTATATTTGAAATGCCTATCGGCTTCTATATCTGAAATGCCTATCGGCACCTATTTTTAAAATGCCAATCTGCAACTATATCTGAAATGCCTATTGGCACCTATATCTGAAATGCCTATCGGCACCTATTTTTAAAATGCCTATCGGAAACTACATCTGAAATGCCTATCAGCACCTATATTTGAAATGCCTATCGGCAACCATATCTGGAATGCCCTTCGGCACCTATATTTGAAATGCCTTTCGGCTTCTATATCTGAAATGCCTATCGGCACCTATTTTTAAAATGCCAATCGGCAACTATATCTGTAATGAATATCGGCACCTATATCTGAAATGCATATCGGCACCTATTTTTGAAATGCCTATCGGAAACTACATCTGAAATGCCTATCAGCACCTATATTTGAAATGCCTATCGACAACTATATCTGGAATGCCTATCAGCACCAATATTTGAAATGCCTATCGGCAACCATCTCTGAAATGCCTATCGACACCTATATTTGAAATACCTATCGGCTTCTATATCTGAAATGCCTATCGGCACCTATTTTTAAAATGCCAATCGGCAACTATATCTGAAATGCGTATCGGCCCCTATATCTGAAATGCCTATCGGCACCAATTTTTGAAATGCCTATCGGAAACTACATCTGAAATGCCTGTCATCACCTATATTTGAAATGCCTAACGGCAACCATATCTGGAATGCCTATCGGCACCTATATTTGAAATGCCTATCGGCTTCTATATCTGAAATGCCTATCGGCACCTAATTTTAAAATGCCAATCGGCAACTATATCTGAAATGCCTATCGGCACCTATATCTGAAATGCCTATCGGCACCTTGTTTTGAAAAGCCTATCGAAAACTACATCTGAAATGCCTATCAGCACCTATATTTGAAATGCCTATCGGCAACCATATCTGGAATGCCTATCGGCACCTATATTTGAAATGCCTATCGGCTTCTATATCTGAAATGCCTATCGGCACCTATTTTTAAAATGCCAATCGGAGTAGTAGAAATACGAGAGAGCAGTGCCCCTCCGGCCCTCCAGTTAAGCTCCTCCCACTTGGGATAGAACTTGCTGTGAAAACTTGTTCGCATGCACATGTTGAAATATGGTAGTCGTTACGTCTGCGACGTCTGTTTGGTCTTATTCCTCCACTTTTCGCGTAAATGGAGGGGGGTACGCCTATAAGCCGCCGCAACCGACTTCACTGGTTGTTTTTTTTCCATAAAAATATGGCCGCTTTGAAAACGTGACGTAAGAAAGGTTCGAGCCACCCGCCGGCGCCGCAAGCACTCACAACACACGCAGAGAGAGATACACACACACACACACACACACACACACAGCAGACATGCACAAACACACACCATTTTCCTTGAACGAGAAAAAAAAAACTTTTCCGTTTATATAGTCCAAATCTGGAGAGAGATCATTTGCGTTTCGCACACGTTGACTCACTGACTGTTGACGCTGGCCTGAAGTACTTACAATGTTGACACCTACGCGATGCAGCATGTATACAGAATGTTTTATAATAACGTGGTTCATTTTTTTCCGACACCGAATATATTACTCCCAGAGACACATATACAGACAAACCAAAGAGACACCAAAGAGACACCAAAGAGACACCAAAGAGACACCAAAGAGACACCAAAGATACACCAAAGAGACACCAAAGAGACACCAAAGAGACACCAAAGAGACACCAAAGAGACACCAAAGAGACACCAAAGAGACACCAAAGAGACACCAAAGAGACACCAAAGAGACACCAAAGAGACACCAAAGAGACACCAAAGAGACACCAAAGAGACACCAAAGAGACACCAAAGAGACACCAAAGAGACACCAAAGAGACACCAAAGAGACACCAAACAGACACCAAACAGACACCAAAGAGACACCAAAGAGACACCAAAGAGACACCAAACAGACACCAAAGAGACACCAAAGAGACACCAAAGAGACACCAAAGAGACACCAAAAAGACGCCAAAAACACACACACATATGCGAGACACATACTTGTAGTATATAATATCTTTTTTGCACAATTTTCATGCCGAAACATTTTGGTCAAAAATTTACATGGCCGCGTTAGAAGATGGGGGGGGGTTACATTGGTAATCATATTACTTATGGGGTAATTCCGGGATAGATGGCTATAATTATTATGGAAAAAAAATGACGTTGACGGCATGAGTTTTGGTCGTCATTATTTTGAAAATGAAAACATTGAAGATATTTTTAAAAAAGTATTTTATTGAATCATAATTAATAATATACATAAGTATTGTCTCACATACAAAGTTGTCTTTTCATAAATATAGACATATTTGTTGTTTTATGTGATAAATTGGGTCTCTCTCTCTTCTAATAATTCGATGTGCAATTGGTACACGCTTTCACCACCATTGCAGTCATGTTCTCTCGTAAACTGTGCACGTTCCACGTCAGCAGCCGGAGCAGATAGGTGGTAGATTGATCGACTTGTTTGCGATAATCTTTGAGCGTTTCGTTGACTCGCTTCATCGCATCGAGTACATAGTTGACGTTTTCATTTTGAAACTTATGAACGAGGCGAGTGTAAGTACTGTGGACTTTATCGAGCCGCCCGCACTTGTCGTTTAAATGTATAAGACTTGCTACGACTGTTGTTTCGATTACTACATAGCAAACGAGATAGCAACAAAAGGTGAGCGCGAAAGTTTTCAATGTTCGCTCGACGACGTCCATTTCAACACTGCACTTTTCACAACACACATACCTATTAAATAGTTTCTGAAAGTATAAAAGATCCCCAAGGTATTTTTTTAAATAAAAAGACATGTAAAATACGTTTTAAATATATTTATTGTAAAAAAAATACATTATTAATAATATTGCTTAAATCTAATTTACTCTATCAATGCTAAACATTTCAGCATCTACACAATCATACGTGTTATCGTAACCTTCATCATCATCGTCATCGTTGTCGTCGTCGTCGTCGTCGTCTGAATCTATGACTATATCCTCATCAGTTTCAAATATAATTTTAATTTTTAAATCTTCAAATATAAGTGTTTCTTTTTGCGACTTTAAATCCGTACAATCGATATAGTTGGAGGATAACAGCTCGTTTGTGTGTTTATCCCTTATTATTACTGTAATACCAGCTTCACACATTTTGTATTATAATACACCAAAATAGATAGAGAGAGGGAGAGAGATAGCTCTGTGTTCTAGTCGACGGACGATGATGAATTGACAATTTTTAGCACCGGACTGAGAATATGAGAGAATGCTTCTATTCTTCTTTTAAATCGATCGCGATCTCTAGCAATCTGTTCCCATAAATTCCAACAAATTCCAACAAACCATATAATTAATCTCTACCTTATCGTTAAAATGCACATTTTTTATTTTTTTAATCATAGCAACCATTAAAGTCAATTGCAATTTTTTCACTACAAATTAGTGGGATTTCGTAGAAGAGTCTTTCGTAATTAATAGTATGTAAAATATCGTTAGGTGTAAAGAAATCGCTGTCGCTTAAGCGTAAACAATTTAAAGTCTTGCACTTATCTAAATACGTATTATAATATAATTTCACTGTATTTGAATAGTATACGTATGAACACAATAAACTATAGACAATGTCCTTCAAGTCCAACAGACTTTCCCACTCGTCTTGTGATAATATCAGCGATGTATGAGAAGTTGATCTTTTAAATTTTAAATGTTTTATTTTCTTTAAATAAACTTCTCTTATTTCGACGTCTCCGCCAATCACTGAATAGAATCGTCTGTGACTGTCCTCGTTAAAGTACTTGTTTATATGATTACACAACAACATTAGAGCGCACCAGTCGATCTGTTCCATAAAAATGCTAGTAGTTTTCACGTCTCTCAATTCGAGCATCGCGTGAAAATTTTGCGGTAGCCAACCGACGTTTACGTATTTACTTCGCTTTGCGTCGATAAAGAATACATTTTGCAGCAAGAGTTTTGTTTCAGAGGTCAACGCTGCACTTGCTGCTGCTGCAGTTGTCGATGAAGTTGTAGTAACATTTTCGGTTTCGATGTCTTCTTCTTCTTCTTGACGCACCAACGGAAACTCTACAATGTCTTCACCTCTCTCCTCATCCTGCCGCTGCTGTCGGTGCTCCTCATCCACCAACTTTTGCATGTTGTTGTAATCGATATTCACATCACACGGCTCTGCGGTATCAGAGTTGTAAAACCGGAATATATTCAATGTATTAGTCATGTTGTCTCCCAACAAAGTCTTGCATTACACTGAATATTTCTTGCTTTTCTTGTGAATTGATTTTTTTATTATGTTTTTTTTTTTCAACAGCTGCAGTGTAAAATTATCTCATCCCTCCCCCACTCTCTATCTACAAGCTACGACCCCTTCTTAGGCCTCTTATAAGATCCATTTCGACCTTATCTGCAACCGTACAAATTGATGTCGTTCCGTTCTCAATTTTTAATAAAAGTGAATCATCATCATCAACAATTGTTAAACTCTGTTTCAGTTTATGTGTAAGATTGTAGATGTCGTTTTGAAAGTATATATCGGCATTCAACAGTTTCAATCGCTTCAAATAGTCATACGTTTTTTCGTAGAGCTGCTCCAACATTTTTTTATCATTGACCACGAGCGAAAAGAACTTTGTATGATAAGTATGTTTAATAATCGCTTTAAAAACTATACGTCCATCGTCTAAAACAAATCGCACGTGGCGCGGATCCATTTTTAAAAATCTTATACCCTCATTCCAGGGGATGGGTGTTTGTTGCACTACATTGTTTTCATCGAAGCCAAATCCCCATTTTTCTAATTTTTGTTTCTTATCTGCAGAGAGACTTGAAAAACGTCTGCTGTGATTGAACAACTCTACGCCGATAATTTCTTCTAGAGTGGTAGCCGATGATTTGTCAGGCACAAAGCCAATACTCCAAAGATTATCATCACTATAACTACCACCACACTCGTCACTACTTACACTCTGCATGTTTTTTCCTTAAAGACTGAATAATTTAAAAATAACTTTGTCTTATATACATTATTCGAATCTCCCCTCCCCCCCACCATAATGTTTGCACAGCAACCGCCTTTGTTTTATTCATTTAGATATTTTTGCAGCTTGAGTACATTTATGCATGCGCAATTGTTTACGAATTTCATGTTTGCATGCAGATTACACTCGATTTTGTCATCAATTGACGACAGTGACAGCGGCAAAACTTTCAACGAGGGACAACAGTTTGAATCTAAGTCTACATAAAGTAAATCAGGTCCGTTCTTTTTTAGAAATCTTTGTTTTTCGAGTCCTTTAACTAAAATTAGAGGTGAACCTTTAAAAATGTTTGTCAGTTGTTTATTTAGTTCACGATATTCAATGTTGCCATAGTTCCAGTCGAGACCGTTTATTCTACTTTTATTGTAAGCATTCTGTTTTCTATACTTTTCATCGAGCCAGCGTTTCTCGTACGGCGGCTCAAACACTACTTGTTTTATATTGTCACTCGACAAATTGCAAAACGCCAATTCCTTTGCAAAATATTCATGCTCGTTACCGACAACGAATTGAATATCGCATATTCCAATTTTATGTGTCATAATCCCCTTTTTACACAATTTTTGTGACGGTATTTTGCAGGGGATGGTAGGTGAATAGTTTATCGTGTATAATCAGACAGAAGGCTGTCGTGCTCGCATGGAAATTTTCATGAGATTCAATCATCAACTTGATATCTACAACGCCCTTTTTGATAGCTTCCGGTTGTCGTGAGCAATCGAACACAATGAGCGGCGATATGGTTTTGAAGTCGTTTTTATTGAAAAGAGGTGCGTTTTTAGTTCCATTAAAATAGGTCTTCTGACCCTTCAGATACTTGTCGTAGACGATGTTGAAATCGTTTTTATCAAAATTCATCGTGAGCGGCTCGTAGGGATACGATTCGGAATTTAAAAAGAGTTTTGCCGACCGCAGTTTACAGTGATCGAAGACGCTGCTATCTTTCAGTTGAGTGCCGTCGCGTTTCGTCTGAAAACCTACGATGATCAAACGCGGCGTTTCGACTTGATTGGTAGTCGTCACGGTCCATACGTGTTTGGTGGAAAACGGCAGCGCAGGAAATTCATACAGATCCCACGCTCTAAACACAATGTTTTTATCTTTGTTCGCCGTCTTCAACAGTTTAATTTTCATTTCATTAGACGGTATGACATAGGGTACGTTCCATTTGATGGACGTTAATTCTATTTTACCCGTTTTTTGAGTTGTTCCGGCGTCTGCTTGTTTTGTTAAAATTGCCGAATGATCGTCTCTTTTACGTATCAATATCAGTTCTTGTTTACCGTTCACCATCACCCGCTTGTGATCGTGTGCAAAACCCAAAATGTATTTCAAAGGTATGCTGACGCTAAAATTCCCTTCCGAATCCAACAGGTTGGCATTGTTTGTAGTCAAATCCCAACCGCAGTTTGAAAGCGCTCTTACTTCGTCGGGACTGTGCAACACATAACCGACCATGGTGGATGAGATGCCTACATTTTTAGTCGAGTCGAGTTGCATACCCCACAATTCATAGCGAATCTCCTCAAACAGATGCGCTATTCCGTTGTTAACGATGCTCGAAGTTGTAGCAGCTGTGTCGTCCTCGTAAGTCAATTTACCGCGCACTTCGAGCGTGCTGTCGTGAGGAAACGTGACGGCATCCTGATTTTGAATGGCTATGCGAATTTCATCGTTTTTTTTCAACTGATTGATGTTGTAGGGCTCTTGCGAATGTATGCGAATCGATTCTATACTTTCGTCTAGAACGATCGGAATGTCAACGGCTAGAATATCTTGCATTTTTTCTCCCCTTTCTATTTTAATGCAAGTCCAATTGATCTTAGAAAATTTAAATTCTCACTACTGATTTTATTTCGATTCCTCCCTTTATGACCAGAACCTTTTAATTTTATCTTTCTACTTTTCTTTTCAGATGTTGTTGTTGTTGTTGTTGTTGCTGCTGCTGCTGCTGCTACTGACTCATCGGTGGACAACGCTCGACTGATTCCGGTTGACGTTTGCAAACACTCTTTAAAATAATCTCCGTAATATACGCCCATTTTTTACAAACGTTTGAGATGCAATCGCACAGTAACGGACTCGCCGTTGAAATCCACTAAACGATCGTCTTGATCGACAATAGTTATGCTAATGTAGTCTATAACTCGACGATTGATGGGCAAATAAATAACATTGCTCGGTGTTATGGATATTTTATAGCCCGGCTCCTCTTGCGGATAGAACTGAAAGAGAGTGTGTTCGGGCTGTCCGTTTAAATAGGAACCGCTCACAATATTACACTTTACTCTGATTGCGTTAATTTTTGTAATGTGAGCCGTAAAATCCGATTTGTGTACGGTGTTTGCTTCTAGCGTATTGCGCTTCTTGCTGAAACCTAGCAGAGATCCCACGCTACCTTCGGCGCCAATATCTATAATCACATCGCTCTTTATTTCCGTTTTCAACGTGTTGTTGTTTGCCATAATTCGAATGTTTCTATTCTCCTTTTTCAACTCATCGAGTAGGTAGTCGTTGATGTTTGTGATTTCGTACGCTCCCTTAGGTATCTCGATTTTTTTCCTATTGTTGTCGAGTATCGGAAAGTTGGGGTCATAGTAGAAAAACTTGTTGTTGGTTTCGTCGATGTTTGGAATCGAGTGCCACGACTCAAATTCAATCAGTCCCAGTTGATATTCTTCATTCTCATCGAGCACGATCGACGGATAAAACGGACTGTTCAACACCGACTCGTTTCCGCTCAGGGTGAATGTGAACGACATTGTCCTTCTCTCTCTCTCTCTAATTGTTCAATAGGAAAGACAAACAGTGATGTCCGCACAAAACTGAATTGAATTTTTGTCTTCTCTCGTAGTTATATACTATGCTGCAAGCTTTCAAATAATCCACCAACTCTCTCGGCGGCTGCAAGTTGCCGAAGCTGTCAAAGTACTTTACGTTTTTGTTGACTTTTTTGTACGCGACCCAATGCGTTCCGGGACCGTCTCTATCGTCCAGATTTACTACGACGCTCTCGTTCTTTTTAGGTTTTTTTGGCAGCGCGTTTCTCATGTACACGCCTCTGAAAAATTTGACATTTAACATATTCGCGTATCGTTCAATCTCAGCATCGGTGAGCGCGTGTTTCGGCAATAGTTTTAAGAGTTTTTTGAAGCCGTGCGAAAGGGTCTTAAAAAAAGACCATAGCCTCGCCGATAGGGTTTCAAGTAGAGTCCGCTTCCTTTTTTACCGATGGCTATGGCTTCCATTGTTTCGTTGTGACGATTCGCTTCAGCAAGTTTATCTCTGGCCTCCTTAGCATCTATGACGGTTTTGGCAACGCTCGCAGCTCCTCCGGTCAGAGCTCCCAATGCCGACAGACCGGCGAATAGCGGAATTAGCGGTAAAAATCCTCCCGTTCTAGGTACGGGTATCACTCGAGCGTCTTTCACTGCTGCAGTCGCATATTTGTTTACACCCGTCGAGTTTATCGAATCGAGTTCCAGCTGTGCTTGTTTAATTAGACTGTTCTTTATGGTAGAATTTTTAGTTTTCACACTTCTCCTTCTTCCGGCTGATTTTGCTCGCCTGTTGACGCGTATGCGTTTTGGTGCAACAGCAGCAGCGGATGAAGCTCTCTTTCTTTTCCTACTGCCCATGCCGAGTTTAGTTTTAATTTTCATCGCGTTTGTCGTGAGCCAAGCGGCTGTCTTTTCGCTTAAACTAGCGTCCTTTGCCTTGACGCGACTCCAAGCTGTCTCAAGAAGTTTGCGATCGGCTAAGTGACGTTCTTTTAAATTCTTTGTATTTGCGTAGGCTACGTCGTGCTCTTTGCAACCTTCGTCCAGCGGATTCACGCCGACGTCGCCTCTGTTCAAACGCTTCTCTAACTTTGTTCCGGGTCCGCAGAAACGATAGCCGGGTATGTGTAATTCGACCGGTAGTTTGTTGATTAAAGTATTGACGAGTCCACGTCCAGTGCGGTTATCACTTGTGGAATGAACGACGACCATCTTTTATACCTAACTGCGCAGCGTCTCCTTTTTATTCTAAAAAAATATTTCTAAGAGAAAAAAAAACGTAAAAGAAACAAAAAAAACAAACTATACCACGTCTTTTTTGAGTATCCACGAGTTGTGAGTGTCGTCAAGGCCCAACCACTTGACGTACAATCTATTGCCTTGTGTTTTCAAGACCTTCTCCACTAAATAGACGCTGTGATCGGGAACTTTTTGTAATTCCTCCTCGTAAAACCCACCCTTGATTGGTACGTTGTTTGCGTCCGCCAGCTCGTAAGTGCGCGGATTTGTGGTCAGTTTCACCTTAGACACCGTAAAAATTTCAGTAGTCCAATTGGGCAGGTAACCTTTGTCAAACACGTGTTTATACTTGCTGATACGTACGTGATCGCCCGCGTGTATTTTCTGTTTTCTCACATCTACTATTTTTAAATTAGAGTAGACAGTTTTCAGTAATTTCTTTTTATTTTTTGCATTCACCTCATTGGGTTTCATTTTTATCGTTCTGTGTCTGGTGTTGTTGTACTCGCTCACAATGTCCGGCAATATCTTGAGCCATTTATAATTTCCCTCGATGCTGAAGCGTTTCCACAGTCGCGCCTTCAACGTTCTTATAAGTCGCTCGACAATGCTGCTCTTTAAATTGCTAAAAGTCGAATAGTGATTGATGGAATATTTTTTCATTAAATTTTGAAAATTCACGTTGTAAAATTCCGTTCCGTTGTCCGTTTGCAGGTGTCGCGGTGGCTTTTTGAGTTTCTTTAAAATTTTCAACATTGCGTCCGCAACTTCCTTCCCGCGCTTGCTTTTCAACGGCACCGTCCACGCATACTTTGAAAATGCATCGATTACGGTTAGAATGTACTTGTAATTCTCATTCACGCCGGCGTACGGAATCATTTCGGCAAGATCGGCCTGATAGAGATCGTAGAGACCCTTGACGAGCACGCGTCTGCGCCGATAGTTTTTTCTCGCCGGTCTGTGCAGCTCGTTGACGATTCTAATTTTTTCCACGGAGACTTGTGTGCGGTTACTTTGCTTTCGGGGACGACGGCCGCGTTTCATTGTAAAATAGCGGATTTAAAAATATTTTTCTGTGTCGTACTTTTGATAGCGGCGATGATAAGGAGGAGGAGGAGGAGGACGTTTTTACAAAGGGACTCTGCAGTCTCTCTTAAAACAACAGATGCTACTTTCAAGTTTGTATTAGTTAATATAGGTTCCAATTTACTAGAGTCATTGACAAAATAAGAAGTATTTATAGTAGACTCTGCTACTGCTTTTTTTTCATCGCAACGTGTTGAATCCTCACCGAAATATGGAGGTCTCAAATCTGCATACGGAATGTTTATTATTGTGTCGAGATAGCGCGTAACATGTTCAACCGCGGACACGTTTCCTTTTCTCTTCAACTTTTTTGCTTCACTAAAAGAAGAAGACGATTCCACAGCCGGTGGTGGTTTTCTTTTTTTATATAAATATTCAAACAGCGGATTTCTAGTCGTTGTCGTCGTCGTCGGAATCGTTTCATACACAGTTTCCCGATCGCTGAGAAAACTCACAGATTGTTCTTGATCACTAATGTCTGTATCGTCATAATAATAATAATAATTATCATCACCATAATCGTTTTCACTTTTTATATCAGTATTTTGCAATAATGTCATCAGTTTTTTTTCTTCTTCTTGTTGCGCATTATTGTATTGCCTAGTAGAATTTTCTCTGTTTCTTTTGTTCTGTTTTTTTTTCTTTTTTATTGCTGGCAAATTATTGAACGGTGATGAAGCAAACTGTTTTCTCTTGTACAATTCCGCTTCCACCATCTGCTTTCTAAGAATGCTGTAGATCTTTCTAATCGCATTTTCTGCATTTATCAATTTCTTTGTAAGTATTATTTTTTTGTTGCTGTTATAGCTTTTCATTGAGAGCAATTTACTATCGTAACAACGGATATCTCAAGTATATTTCCACGCCTAGCGTCACTCTGTCTTTGATTTTTAACGCTTTTTGTGCCGCACTAGCTAAAAATTTTATGCTATCGCCCGTCTTGATTTTAGTCGACTCGAGCGTCGTGTATAATTTATCATTTATAAATATATTCGTGTCTATAGGTGACGTTCTTATAGATAGAATTTCCATGCCGTCGACCTCCCGACCGAATATATACTCTACGAATCCTTCGGTCAAAGTACAATAATTTTGTTGTGTTAATTTAGCGTCTCGACTGAACAGACGAAGCATTAACTGCCCGCGATATTTTTTCAAAAAATCCTCTGTCAGAAGCGGAAAAGTTTCATTTTGAAAGCGCCACAACACTTTTTGTAAAATTCCGTTCAAAGCACTTACACTAACAGCGTCCTCTGAGTTTTTCGCCGCGCCGATGTTCATCAATCTTCTGCCAGCGATGTCCAAATTATTATCTACAATTTTAAATCCTACATCGAGAGCGGTAGTGTTAGCAGCAGAAGGAGCGTCGTTTAACTTCCACTGCTGACGACGTCGACTGTGTCTACCAAACTTATCTACGGGCATGTTGAGAGGACACTGACGATCGAGCGGCAAACAACACGCAATTTATTGAATGACGTTTGCCTCTCTCAATTCTTCCAGGATTGAAACTATTTCGTTCCTATGAGACGTGTTGCCGGCCTCCTGAGACGCGTACAGCAATTTGAGTCTGCCGACCAATTCGTTCAAATCGTTCCAGTACACGTACTCTTTTTTCTTGTTTCTGTGCACTTTCAAAAATAGTCCATCTCCGCTTAGCGGTTGTGGCGGTGCTGCTGCTGCTACCGCTTGCGTATTGACATTTTTGTTTGCATACAGCGGCATGATTATGTTTTTGTATTTGTAGCCAACGTTGCTTTTGATCCTACCGTCTGCTTTCAGATGAGCGCGCGTATAGTCTAAAATCTTCTTGTATATTGCTCTATCCTTTTGTGTATACTCTTCGGGGTTTTTCATGAAAATCAGTTCATAAAGTCCCAGAGTGCCGACGATCTTGTAACTATCGATGACAAAATCGTCCGAGTCCTTAAGAAAGGCTATTTCTTTATCTCCAATCATGTATTTTCCATCTATAGATTTAACACCGTAAGTGTAGTCCTTTTCTCTCGCAGGCTTTTCATTTAAATATAGTTCAGAAAGAGTGGTGGCGGCGGTGGTGTTGGGGGTGTTGGTGCGAGTCGTTGGCGTACTAGAAAATAGCGGTTCGTCGATTGTATCGGCACCAATTTTTGAAATGCCTATCGTAAAATACATCTGGAATGCCTATCAGCACCTATATTTGAAATGCCTGTCGGCAACCATATCTGGAATGCCTATCGGCACCTATATTTGAAATGCCTATCGGCTTCTATATCTGAAATGCCTATCGACACCTATTTTTAAAATGCCAATCGGCAACTATATCTGAAATGCCTATCGGCACCTATATCTGAAATGCCTATCGGCACCTATTTTTGAAATGCCTATCGAAAACTACATCTGAAATGCCTATCAGCACCTATATTTGAAATGCCTATCGGCAACCATATCTGAAATGCCTATCGACACCTCTATTTGAAATACCTATCGGCTTCTATATCTGAAATGCCTATCAACACCTATTTTTAAAATGCACAATAGGCAACTATATCTGAAATGCCTATCGGCACCTATATCTGAAATGCCTATCGGCACCTATTTTTGAAATGCCTATCGGAAACTACATCTGAAATGCCTATCAGCACCTATATTTGAAATGCCTATCGGCAACCATATCTAGAATGCCTATCGGCACCTATATTTGAAATGCCTATCGGCTTCTATATCTTAATGCCTATCGGCACCTATTTTTAAAATGCCAATCGGCAACTATATCTGAAATGCCTATCGGCACCTATATCTGAAATGCATATCGGCACCTATTTTTGAAATGCCTATCGGAAACTACATCTGAAATGCCTATCCGCACCTATATTTGAAATGCCTATCGGCAACCATATTTGGAATGCCTATCGGCACCTATATTTGAAATGCCTATCGGCTTCTATATCTGAAATGCCTATCGGCACCTATTTTTAAAATGCCAATCGGCAACTATATCTGAAGTGCCTATCGGCACCTATATCTGAAAAGCCTATCGGCACCTATTTTTGAAATGCCTATCGAAAACTACATCTGAAATGCATATCAGCACCTCTATTTGAAATGCCTATCGGCAACCATATCTGAAATGCCTATCGACACCTATATCTGAAATGCCTTTCGGCATTTATATCTAAAATGCCTATCGACACCTATATTTGAAATGCCTATCGGCACCTATATTTTAAATGCCTATCGGCAACTATATATGATATGCCTATCGGCACCTATATCTGAAATGCCTATCGGCACCTATTTTTGAAATGCCTATCGGAAACTACATCTAAAATGCCTATCGGCACCTATTTTTAAAATGCCAATCGGCAACTATATCTGAAGTGCCTTTTGGCATCTATATCTGAAATGCCTATCGGCACCTATTTTTGAAATGCCTATCGGAAACTACATCTGAAATGCCTATCAGCACCTATATTTGAAATGCCTATCGGCAACCATATCTGAAATGCCTATCGACACCTATATCTGAAATGCCTTTCGGCATTTATATCTAAAATGCCTATCGACACCTATATTTGAAATGCCTATCGGCACCTATATTTTAAATGCCTATCGGCAACTATATATGATATGCCTATCGGCACCTATATCTGAAATGCCTATCGGCACCTATTTTTGAAATGCCTATCGGAAACTACATCTGAAATGCCTATCAGCACCTATATTTGAAATGCCTATCGGCAACCATATCTGAAATGCCTATCGACACCTATATTTGAAATACCTATCGGCTTCTATATCTGAAATGCCTATCGGCACCTATTTTTAAAATGCCAATCGGCAACTATAACTGAAATGCCTATCGGCACCTATATCTGAAATGCCAATCGGCACCAATTTTTGAAATGCCTATCGGAAACTACATCTGAAATGCCTATCAGCACCTATATTTGAAATGCCTATCGGCAACCATATCTGGAATGCCTATCGGCACCTATATTTGAAATGCCTATCGGCTTCTATATCTGAAATGCCTATCGGCACCTATTTTTAAAATGCCAATCGGCAACTATATCTGAAATGCCTATCGGCACCTATATCTGAAATGCCTATCGGCACCTATTTTTGAAATGCCTTTCGGAAACTACATCTGAAATGCCTATCTGCTCCTATATTTGGAATGCCTATCGGCAAACATATCTGAAATGCCTATCGACACCTATATATGAAATACCTATCGGATTCTATATCTGAAATGCCTATCGGCATCTGTTTTTAAAATGCCAATCGGCAACTATATCTGAAATGCCTATCGGCACCTATATCTGAAATGCCTATCGGCACCAATTTTTGAAATGCCTATCGGAAACTACATCTGAAATGCCTATCAGCACCTATATTTGAAATGCCTATCGGCAACCATATCTGGAATGCTTATCGGCACATATATTTGAAATGCCTATCGGCTTCTATATCTGAAATGCCTATCGGCACCTATTTTTAAAATGGCTATCGGCAACTATATCTGAAATGCCTATCGGCACCTATATCTGAAATGCCTATCGGCACATATTTTTGAAATGCCTATCGGAAACTACATCTGAAATGCCTATCAGCACCTATATTTGAAATGCCTATCGTCAACCATATCTGAAATGCCTATCGACACCTATATTTGAAATACCTACCGGCTTCTATATCTGAAATGCCTATCGGCACCTATTTTTAAAATGCCAATCGGTAACTATATCTGAAATGCCTATCGGCACTTATATCTGAAATGGCTATCGGCACCAATTTTTGAAATGCCTATCGGAAAATACATCTGGAATGCCCACAGCACCTATATTTGAATTGCCTATCGGCAACCATATCTGGAATGCCTATCGGCACCTATATTTGAAATGCCTATCGGCTTCTATATCTGAAATGCCTATCGACACCTATTTTTAAAATGCCAATCGGCAACTATATCTGAAATGCCTATCGGCACCTATATCTGAAATGCCTATAGGCACCTATTTTTGAAATGGCTATCGGAAACTACATCTGAAATGCCTATCAGCACCTATATTTCAAATGCCTATCGGCAACCATATCTGAAATGCCTATCGATACCTATATTTGAAATACCTATCGGCTTCTATATCTGAAATGCCTATCAACACCTATTTTTAAAATGCCAAACGGCAACTATATCTGAAATGCCTATCGGCACCAATTTTTTAAATGCCTATCGGAAACTACATCTGAAATGCCTATCAGCACCTATATTTGAAATGCCTATCGGCAACCATATCTGGAATGCTTATCTGCACCTATATTTGAAATGCCTGTCGGCTTCTATATCTGAAATGCCTATCGGCACCTATTTTTAAAATGCCAATCGGCAACTGTATCTGAAATGCCTATCGGTACCTATATATGAAATGCCTATCGGCACCTATTTTTGAAATGCCTATCGGAAACTACATCTGAAATGCCTATCAGCACCTATATTTGAAATGCCTATCGGCAACCATATCTGGAATGCCTATCGGCACCTATATTTGAAATGCCTATCGGCTTCTATATCTGAAATGCCTATCGGCACCTATTTTTAAAATGGCTATCGGCAACTATATCTGGAATGCCTATCGGCACCTATATTTGAAATGCCTATCGGCTTCTATATCTGAAATGCCTATCGGCACCTATTTTTAAAATGGCTATCGGCAACTATATCTGAAATGCCTATCGGCACCTATATGTGAAATGCCTATCGGCACCTATTTTTGAAATGCCTATCGGAAACTACATCTGAAATGCCTATCAGCACCTATATTTGAAATGCCTATCGGCAACCATATCTGAAATGCCTATCGACACCTATATTTGAAATACCTATCGGCTTCTATATCTGAAATGCATATCGGCACCTGTTTTTAAAATGTCAATCGGCAACTATATCTGAAATGCCTATCGGTACCTATATCTGAAATGCCTATCGGCATCAATTTTTGAAATGCCTATCGGAAACTACATCTAAAATGCCTATCAGCACCTATATTTGAAATGCCTATCGGCAACCATATCTGGAATACCTATCGACACCTATATTTGAAATGCCTATCGGCTTCTATATCTGAAATGCCTATCGGCACCTATTTTTAAAATGCCAATTGGCAACTATTTCTAAAATGCCTATCGGCGCCTATATCTGAAATGCCTATCGGCACCTATTTTTGAAATGCCTATCGGAAACTACATCTGAAATGCCTATCAGCACCTATATTTGAAATGCCTATCGGCAACCATATCTGGAATGCCTATCGACACCTATATTTGAAATACCTATCGGCTTCTATATCTGAAATGCCTATCAACACCTATTTTTAAAATGCCAAACGGCAACTATATCTGAAATGCCTATCGGCACCAATTTTTTAAATGCCTCTCGGAAACTACATCTGAAATGCCTATCAGTACCTATATTTGAAATGCCTATCGGTAACCATATCTGGAATGCTTATTGGCACCTATATTTGAAATGCCTATCGGCTTCTATATCTGAAATGCCTATCGGCACCTATTTTTAAAATGCCAATCGGCAACTATATCTGAAATGCCTATCGGCACCTATATCTGAAATGCCTATCGGCACCTATTTTTGAAATGCCTATCGGAAACTACATCTGAAATGCCTATCAGCACCTATATTTGAAATGCCTATCGGCAACCATATCTGGAATGCCTATCGGCACCTATATTTGAAATGCCTATCGGCTTCTATATCTGAAATGCCTATAGGCACCTATTTTTAAAATGGCTATCGGCAACTATATCTGAAATGCCTATCGGCACCTTTATCTGAAATGCCTATCGGCACCTATTTTTGAAATGCCTATCGAAAACTACATCTGAAATGCCTATCAGCACCTATATTTGAAATGCCTATCGGCAACCATATCTGGAATGCCTATCGGCACCTATATTTGAAATGCCTATCGGCTTCTATATCTGAAATGCCTATCGGCACCTATTTTTAAAGTGGCTATCGGCAACTATATCTGGAATACCTATCGGCACCTATATTAGAAATGCCTATCGGCTTCTATATCTGAAATGCCTATCTGCACCTATTTTTAAAATGGCTATCGGCAACTATATCTGAAATGCCTATCGGCACATATATCTGAAATGCCTATCGGCACCTATTTTTGAAATGCCTATCGGAAACTACATCTGAAATGCCTATCAGCACCTATATTTGAAATGCCTATCGGCAACCATATCTGGAATGCCTATCGGCACCTATATTTGAAATGCCTATCGGCTTCTATATCTGAAATGCCTATCGACACCTATTTTTAAAATGCCAATCGGCAACTATATCTGAAATGCCTATCGGCACCTATATCTGAAATGCCTATCGGCACCTATTTTTGAAATGCCTATCGAAAACTACATCTGAAATGCCTATCAGCACCTATATTTGAAATGCCTATCGGCAACCATATCTGAAATGCCTATCGACACCTCTATTTGAAATACCTATCGGCTTCTATATCTGAAATGCCTATCAACACCTATTTTTAAAATGCACAATAGGCAACTATATCTGAAATGCCTATCGGCACTTATATCTGAAATGCCTATCGGCACCTATTTTTGAAATGCCTATCGGAAACTACATCTGAAATGCCTATCAGCACCTATATTTGAAATGCCTATCGGCAACCAAATCTAGAATGCCTATCGGCACCTATATTTGAAATGCCTATCGGCTTCTATATCTGAAATGCCTACCTACACCTATTTTTAAAATGCCAATCGGCAACAATATCTGAAGTGCCTATCGGCACCTATATCTGAAATGCCTATCGGCACCTATTTTTGAAATGCCTATCGAAAACTACATCTGAAATGCATATCAGCACCTCTATTTGAAATGCCTATCGGCAACCATATCTGAAATGCCTATCGACACCTATATCTGAAATGCCTTTCGGCATTTATATCTGAAATGCCTATCGACACCTATATTTGAAATGCCTATCGGCACCTATATTTTAAATGCCTATCGGCAACTATATATGATATGCCTATCGGCACCTATATCTGAAATGCCTATCGGCACCTATTTTTGAAATGCCTATCGGAAACTACATCTAAAATGCCTATCGGCACCTATTTTTAAAATGCCAATCGGCAACTATATCTGAAGTGCCTATCGGCACCTATATCTGAAATGCCTATCGGCACCTATTTTTGAAATACCTATCGGAAACTACATCTGAAATGCCTATCAGCACCTATATTTGAAATGCCTATCGGCAACCATATCTGAAATGCCTATCGACACCTATTTTTAAAATGCCAATCGGCAACTATATCTGAAATGCCTATCGGCACCTATATCTGAAATGCCTATCGGCACCTATTTTTGAAATGCCTTTCGGAAACTACATCTGAAATGCCTATCTGCTCCTATATTTGAAATGCCTATCGGCAAACATATCTGAAATGCCTATCGACACCTATATATGAAATACCTATCGGATTCTATATCTGAAATGCCTATCGGCATCTGTTTTTAAAATGCCAATCGGCAACTATATCTGAATTGCCTATCGGCACCTATATCTGAAATGCCTATCGGCACCAATTTTTGAAATGCCTATCGGAAACTACATCTGAAATGCCTATCAGCACCTATATTTGAAATGCCTATCGGCAACCATATCTGGAATGCTTATCGGCACATATATTTGAAATGCCTATCGGCTTCTATATCTGAAATGCCTATCGGCACCTATTTTTAAAATGGCTATCGGCAACTATATCTGAAATGCCTATCGGCACCTATATCTGAAATGCCTATCGGCACCTATTTTTGAAATGCCTATCGGAAACTACATCTGAAATGCCTATCAGCACCTATATTTGAAATGCCTATCGTCAACCATATCTGAAATGCCTATCGACACCTATATTTGAAATACCTATCGGCTTCTATATCTGAAATGCCTATCGGCACCTATTTTTAAAATGCCAATCGGTAACTATATCTGAAATGCCTATCGGCACCTATATCTGAAATGCCTATCGGCACCTATATCTGAAATGCCTATCGGCACCAATTTTTGAAATGCCTATCGGAAAATACATCTGGAAAGCCCACAGCACCTATATTTGAAATGCCTATCGGCAACCATATCTGGAATGCCTATCGGCACCTATATATGAAATGCCTATCGGCTTCTATATCTGAAATGCCTATCGACACCTATTTTTAAAATGCCAATCGGCAACTATATCTGAAATGCCTATCGGCACCTATATCTGAAATGCCTATAATCACCTATTTTTGAAATGGCTATCGGAAACTACATCTGAAATGCCTATCAGCACCTATATTTGAAATGCCTATCGGCAACCATATCTGAAATGCCTATCGGCACCAATTTTTTAAATGCCTATCGGAAACTACATCTGAAATGCCTATCAGCACCTATATTTGAAATGCCTATCGGCAACCATATCTGGAATGCTTATCTGCACCTATATTTGAAATGCCTATCGGCTTCTATATTTGAAATGCCTATCGGCACCTATTTTTAAAATGCCAATCGGCAACTGTATCTAAAATGCCTATCGGCACCTATATCTGAAATGCCTATCGGCACCTATTTTTGAAATGCCTATCGGAAACTACATCTGAAATGCCTATCAGCACCTATATTTGAAATGCCTATCGGCAACCATATCTGGAATGCCTATCGGCACCTATATTTGAAATGCCTATCGGCTTCTATATCTGAAATGCCTATCGGCACCTATTTTTAAAATGGCTATCGGCAACTATATCTGAAATGCCTATCGGCACCTTTATCTGAAATGCCTATCGGCACCAATTTTTGAAATGCCTATCGGAAACTACATCTAAAATGCCTATCAGCACCTATATTTGAAATGCCTATCGGCAACCATATCTGGAATGCCTATCGGCACATATATTTGAAATGCATATCGGCTTCTATATCTGAAATGCCTATCGGCACCTATTTTTAAAATGGCTATCGGCAACTATATCTGGAATGCCTATCGGCACCTATATTTGAAATGCCTATCGGCTTCTATATCTGAAATGCCTATCGGCACCTATTTTTAAAATGGCTATCGGCAACTATATCTGAAATGCCTATCGGCACCTATATGTGAAATGCCTATCGGCACCTATTTTTGAAATGCCTATCGGAAACTACATCTGAAATGCCTATCAGCACCTATATTTAAAATGCCTATCGGCAACCATATCTGATATGCCTATCGACACCTATATTTGAAATACCTATCGGCTTCTATATCTGAAATGCCTATCGGCACCTGTTTTTAAAATGTCAATCGGCAACTATATCTGAAATGCCTATCGGCGCCTATATCTGAAATGCCTATCGGCACCTATTTTTGAAATGCCTATCGGAAACTACATCTGAAATGCCTATCAGCACCTATATTTGAAATGCCTATTGGCAACCATATCTGGAATGCCTATCGACACCTATATTTGAAATACCTATCGGCTTCTATATCTGAAATGCCTATCAACACCTATTTTTAAAATGCCAAACGGCAACTATATCTGAAATTCCTATCGGCACCAATTTTTTAAATGCCTATCGGAAACTACATCTGAAATGCCTATCAGTACCTATATTTGAAATGCCTATCGGTAACCATATCTGGAATGCTTATTGGCACCTATATTTGAAATGCCTATCGGCTTCTATATCTGAAATGCCTATCGGCACCTATTTTTAAAATGCCAATCGGCAACTATATCTGAAATGCCTACCGGCACCTATATCTGAAATGCCTATCGGCACGTATTTTTGAAATGCCTATCGGAAACTACATCTGAAATGCCTATCAGTACCTATATTTGAAATGCCTATCGGCAACCATATCTGGAATGCCTATCGGCACCCTTATCTGAAATGCCTATCGGCACCTATTTTTGAAATGCCTATCGAAAACTACATCTGAAATGCCTATCAGCACCTATATTAGAAATGCCTATCGGCTTCTATATCTGAAATGCCTATCGGCACCTATTTTTAAAATGCCAATCGGCAACTATATCTGAAATGCCTATCGGCACCTATATCTGAAATGCCTATTGGCACCTATTTTTGAAATGCCTATCGAAAACTACATCTGAAATGCCTATCAGCACCTATATTTGAAATGCCTATCGGCACCTATATTTTAAATGCCTATCGGCAACTATATCTGATATGCCTATCGGCACCTATATCTGAAATGCCTATCGGCACCTCTTTTTGAAATGCCTATCGGAAACTACATCTAAAATGCCTATCGGCACCTATTTTTAAAATGCCAATCGGCAACTATATCGGAAGTGCCTATCGGCACCTATATCTGAAATGCCTATCGGCACCTATATCTGAAATGCCTATCGGCACCTATTTTTGAAATGCCTATCAGAAACTACATCTGAAATGCCTATCAGCACCTATATTTGAAATGCCTATCGGCAACCATATCTGGAATGCCTATCGGCACCTATATTTGAAATGCCTATCGGCTTCTATATTATCTGAAATGTCTATCGACACCTATTTTTAAAATGCTAATCGGCAACTATATCTGAAATGCCTATCGGCACCTATATCTGAAATGCCTATCGGCACCTATTTTTGAAATGCTAATCGGCAACTATATCTTAAATGCCTATCGGCACCTATATCTGAAATGCCTATCGGCACCTATTTTTGAAATGCCTATCGGAAACTACATCTGAAATGCCTATCAGCACCTATATTTGAAATGCCTATCGGCAACCATATCTGGAATGCCTATCGGCTTCTAATTCTGAAATGCCTATCGGCACCTATTTTTAAAATGCTAATCGGCAACTATATCTGAAATGCCTATCGGCACCTATATCTGAAATGCCTATCGGCACCTATTTTTGAAATGCCTATCGGAAACTACATCTGAAATGCCTATCAGCACCTATATTTGAAATGCCTATCGGCAACCATATCTGGAATGCCTATTGGCACCTATATTTGAAATGCCTATCGGCTTCTATATCTGAAATGCCTATCGGCACCTATTTTTAAAATGCGAATCGGCAACTAAATCTGAAATGCCTATCGGCACCTGTTTTTAAAACGCCAATCGGCAACTATATCTGAAATGCCTATCGGCACCTATATCTGAAATGCCTATCGGCATCAATTTTTGAAATGCCTATCGGAAACTACATCTAAAATGCCTATCAGCACCTATATTTGAAATGCCTATCGGCAACCATATCTGAAATGCCTATCGACCCCTATATTTGAAATACCTATCGGCTTCTATATCTGAAATGCCTATCGGCACCTGTTTTTAAAATGCCAATCGGCAACTATATCTGAAATGCCTATCGGCACCTATATCTGAAATGCCTATCGGCATCAATTTTTGAAATGCCTATCGGAAACTACATCTAAAATGCCTATCAGCACCTATATTTGAAATGCCTATCGGCAACTATATCTGGAATGCCTATCGGCACCTATATTTGAAATGCCTATCGGCTTCTATATCAGAAATGCCTATCGGCACCTATTTTTAAAATGGCTATCGGCAACTATATCTGAAATGCTTATCGGCACCTATATGTGAAATGCCTATCGGCACCTATTTTTGAAATGCCTATCGGAAACTACATCTGAAATGCCTATCAGCACCTATATTTGAAATGCCTATCGGCAACCATATCTGAAATGCCTATCGACACCTATATTTGAAATACCTATCAGCTTCTATATCTGAAATGCCTATCGGCACCTGTTTTTAAAATGTCAATCGGCAACTATATCTGAAATGCCTATCGGCACCTATATCTGAAATGCCTATCGGCATCAATTTTTGAAATGCCTATCGGAAACTACATCTAAAATGCCTATCAGCACCTATATTTGAAATGCTTATCGGCAACCATATCTGGAATGCCTATCGGCACCTATATTTGAAATGCATATCGGCTTCTATATCTGAAATGCCTATCGGCACCTATTTTTAAAATGCCAATTGGCAACTATTTCTAAAATGCCTATCGGCGCCTATATCTGAAATGCCTATCGGCACCTATTTTTGAAATGCCTATCGGAAACTACATCTGAAATGCCTATCAGCACCTATATTTGAAATGCCTATCGGCAACCATATCTGGAATGCCTATCGACACCTATATTTGAAATACCTATCGGCTTCTATATCTGAAATGCCTATCAACACATATTTTTAAAATGCCAAACGGCAACTATATCTGAAATGCCTATCGGCACCAATTTTTTAAATGCCTATCGGAAACTACATCTGAAATGCCTATAAGTACCTATATTTGAAATGCCTATCGGTAACCATATCTGGAATGCTTATTGGCACGTATATTTGAAATGCCTATCGGCTTCTATATCTGAAATGCCTATCGGCACCTATTTTTAAAATGCCAATCGGCAACTATATCTGAAATGCCTATCGGCACCTATATCTGAAATGCCTATCGGCACCTATTTTTGAAATGCCTATCGGAAACTACATCTGAAATGCCTATCAGCACCTATATTTGAAATGCCTATCGGCAGCCATATCTGGAATGCCTATCGGCACCTATATTTGAAATGCCTATCGGCTTCTATATCTGAAATGCCTATAGGCACCTATTTTTAAAATGGCTATCGGCAACTATATCTGAAATGCCTATCGGCACCTTTATCTGAAATGCCTATCGGCACCTATTTTTGAAATGCCTATCGAAAACTACATCTGAAATGCCTATCAGCACCTATATTTGAAATGCCTATCGGCTTCTATATCTGAAATGCCTATCGGCACCTATTTTTAAAATGCCAATCGGCAACTATATCTGAAATGCCTATCGGCACCTATATCTGAAATGCCTATCGGCACCTATTTTTGAAATGCCTATCGAAAACTACATCTGAAATGCCTATCAGCACCTATATTTGAAATGCCTATCGGCACCTATATTTTAAATGCCTATCGGCAACTATATCTGATATGCCTATCGGCACCTATATCTGAAATGCCTATCGGCACCTATTTTTGAAATGCCTATCGGAAACTACATCTAAAATGCCTATCGGCACCTATTTTTAAGATGCCAATCGGCTACTATATCTGAAATGCCTATCGGCACCTATATCTGAAATTCCTATCGGTACCTCTTTTTGAAATGCCTATCGGAAACTACATCTGAAATGCCTATAAGCACCTATATTAGAAATGCCTATCGGCAACCATATCTGGAATGCCTATCGGCGCCTATATTTGAAATGCCTATTCGCTTCTATATCTGAAATGCCTATCGGCATCTATTTTTAAAATGCCTATCGGAAACTACATCTAAAATGCCTATCAGCACCAATATTTGAAATGCCTATCGGCAACCATATCTGAAATGCCTATCGACACCTATATTTGAAATACCTATCAGCTTCTATATCTGAATTGCCTATCGGCACCTGTTTTTAAAACGCCAATCGGCAACTATATCTGAAATGCCTATCGGCACCTATTTTTGAAATGCCTATCGGAAACTACATCTGAAATGCCTATCAGCACCTATATTTAAAATGCCTATCGGCAACCATATCTGGAATGCCTATCGGCGCCTATATTTGAAATGCCTATTCGCTTCTATATCTGAAATGCCTATCGGCATCTATTTTTAAAATGCCTATCGGAAACTACATCTAAAATGCCTATCAGCACCAATATTTGAAATGCCTATCGGCAACCATATCTGAAATGCCTATCGGCACCTATATTTGAAATGCCTATCGGCTTCTATATCTGAAATGCCTATCGGCACCTATTTTTAAAATGCCAATCGGCAACTATATCTGAAATGCCTATCGGCACCTATATCTGAAATGCCTATCGGCACCTATTTTTGAAATGCCTATCGGAAACTACATCTGAAATGCCTATCAGCACCTATATTTGAAATGCCTATCGGCAACCATATCTGGAATGCCTATCGACACCTATATTTGAAATACCTATCGGCTTCTATATCTGAAATGCCTATCAACACCTATTTTTAAAATGCCAAACGGCAACTATATCTGAAATGCCTATCGGCACCAATTTTTTAAATGCCTATCGGAAACTACATCTGAAATGCCTATCAGTACCTATATTTGAAATGCCTATCGGTAACCATATCTGGAATGCTTATTGGCACCTATATTTGAAATGCCTATCGGCTTCTATATCTGAAATGCCTATCGGCACCTATTTTTAAAATGCCAATCGGCAACTATATCTGAAATGCCTATCGGCACCTATATCTGAAATGCCTATCGGCACCTATTTTTGAAATGCCTATCGGAAACTACATCTGAAATGCCTATCAGCACCTATATTTGAAATGCCTATCGGCAACCATATCTGGAATGCCTATCGGCACCTATATTTGAAATGCCTATCGGCTTCTATATCTGAAATGCCTATAGGCACCTATTTTTAAAATGGCTATCGGCAACTATATCTGAAATGCCTATCGGCACCTTTGTCTGAAATGCCTATCGGCACCTATTTTTGAAATGCCTATCGAAAACTACATCTGAAATGCCTATCAGCACCTATATTTGAAATGCCTATCGGCAACCATATCTGGAATGCCTATCGGCACCTATATTTGAAATGCCTATCGGCTTCTATATCTGAAATGCCTATCGGCACCTATTTTTAAAATGGCTATCGGCAACTATATCTGGAATGCCTATCGGCACCTATATTTGAAATGCCTATCGGCTTCTATATCTGAAATGCCTATCGGCACCTATTTTTAAAATGGCTATCGGCAACTATATCTGAAATGCCTATCGGCACCTATATCTGAAATGCCTATCGGCACCTATTTTTGAAATGCCTATCGGAAATTACATCTGAAATGCCTATCAGCACCTATATTTGAAATGCCTATCGGCAACCATATCTGGAATGCCTATCGGCACCTATATTTGAAATGCCTATCGGCTTCTATATCTGAAATGCCTATCGACACCTATTTTTAAAATGCACAATAGGCAACTATATCTGAAATGCCTATCGGCACCTATATCTGAAATGCCTATCGGCACCTATTTTTGAAATGCCTATCGAAAACTACATCTGAAATGCCTATCAGCACCTATATTTGAAATGCCTATCGGCAACCATATCTGAAATGCCTATCGACACCTCTATTTGAAATACCTATCGGCTTCTATATCTGAAATGCCTATCAACACCTATTTTTAAAATGCACAATAGGCAACTATATCTGAAATGCCTATCGGCACCTATATCTGAAATGCCTATCGGCACCTATTTTTGAAATGCCTATCGGAAACTACATCTGAAATGCCTATCAGCACCTATATTTGAAATGCCTATCGGCAACCAAATCTAGAATGCCTATCGGCACCTATATTTTAAATGCCTATCGGCTTCTATATCTTAATGCCTATCGGCACCTATTTTTAAAATGCCAATCGGCAACTATATCTGAAAATCCTATCGGCAGCTATATCTGAAATGCATATCGGCAGCTATTTTTGAAATGCCTATCGGAAACTACATCTGAAATGCCTATCAGCACCTATATTTGAAATGCCTATCGGCAACCATATTTGGAATGCCTATCGGCACCTATATTTGAAATGCCTATCGGCTTCTATATCTGAAATGCCTATCGGCACCTATTTTTAAAATGCCAATCGGCAACTATATCTGAAGTGCCTATCGGCACCTATATCTGAAATGCCTATCGGCACCTATTTTTGAAATGCCTATCGAAAACTACATCTGAAATGCATATCAGCACCTCTATTTGAAATGCCTATCGGCAACCATATCTGAAATGCCTATCGACACCTATATCTGAAATGCCTTTCGGCATTTATATCTGAAATGCCTATCGACACCTATTTTTGAAATGCCTATCGGCACCTATATTTTAAATGCCTATCGGCAACTATATATGATATGCCTATCGGCACCTATA
Organism: Venustoraphidia nigricollis; assembly: GCA_034508555.1. Taxonomy (NCBI): domain Eukaryota; kingdom Metazoa; phylum Arthropoda; class Insecta; order Raphidioptera; family Raphidiidae; genus Venustoraphidia; species Venustoraphidia nigricollis. Next base: position 57,254 of record JAVRKA010000539.1, read on the forward strand.
TCTGAAATGCCTATCGGCACCTATTTTTGAAATGCCTATCGGAAACTACATCTAAAATGCCTATCGGCACCTATTTTTAAAATGCCAATCGGCAACTATATCTGAAGTGCCTATCGGCACCTATATCTGAAATGCCTATCGGCACCTATTTTTGAAGTGCCTATCGGAAACTACATCTGAAATGCCTATCAGCACCTATATTTGAAATGCCTATCGGCAACCATATCTGAAATGCCTATCGACACCTATATTTGAAATACCTATCGGCTTCTATATCTGAAATGCCTATCGGCACCTATTTTTAAAATGCCAATCGGCAACTATAACTGAAATGCCTATCGGCACCTATATCTGAAATGCCAATCGGCACCAATTTTTGAAATGCCTATCGGAAACTACATCTGAAATGCCTATCAGCACCTATATTTGAAATGCCTATCGGCAACCATATCTGGAATGCCTATCGGCACCTATATTTGAAATGCCTATCGGCTTCTATATCTGAAATGCCTATCGGCACCTATTTTTGAAATGCCTATCGAAAACTACATCTGAAATGCCTATCAGCACCTATATTTGAAATGCCTATCGGCAACCATATCTGGAATGCCTATCGGCACCTATATTTGAAATGCCTATCGGCTTCTATATCTGAAATGCCTATCGGCACCTATTTTTAAAATGGCTATCGGCAACTATATCTGGAATGCCTATCGGCACCTATATTTGAAATGCCTATCGGCTTCTATATCTGAAATGCCTATCGGCACCTATTTTTAAAATGGCTATCGGCAACTATATCTGAAATGCCTATCGGCACCTATATCTGAAATGCCTATCGGCACCTATTTTTGAAATGCCTATCGGAAACTACATCTGAAATGCCTATCAGCACCTATATTTGAAATGCCTATCGGCAACCATATCTGGAATGCCTATCGGCACCTATATTTGAAATGCCTATCGGCTTCTATATCTGAAATGCCTATCGACACCTATTTTTAAAATGCACAATAGACAACTATATCTGAAATGCCTATCGGCACCTATATCTGAAATGCCTATCGGCACCTATTTTTGAAATGCCTATCGAAAACTACACCTGAAATGCCTATCAGCACCTATATTTGAAATGCCTATCGGCAACCATATCTGAAATGCCTATCGACACCTCTATTTGAAATACCTATCGGCTTCTATATCTGAAATGCCTATCAACACCTATTTTTAAAATGCACAATAGGCAACTATATCTGAAATGCCTATCGGCACCTATATCTGAAATGCCTATCGGCACCTATTTTTGAAATGCCTATCGGAAACTACATCTGAAATGCCTATCAGCACCTATATTTGAAATGCCTATCGGCAACCAAATCTAGAATGCCTATCGGCACCTATATTTTAAATACCTATCGGCTTCTATATCTTAATGCCTATCGGCACCTATTTTTAAAATGCCAATCGGCAACTATATCTGAAATGCCTATCGGCAGCTATATCTGAAATGCATATCGGCAGCTATTTTTGAAATGCCTATCGGAAACTACATCTGAAATGCCTATCAGCACCTATATTTGAAATGCCTATCGGCAACCATATTTGGAATGCCTATCGGCACCTATATTTGAAATGCCTATCGGCTTCTATATCTGAAATGCCTATCGGCACCTATTTTTAAAATGCCAATCGGCAACTATATCTGAAGTGCCTATCGGCACCTATATCTGAAATGCCTATCGGCACCTATTTTTGAAATGCCTATCGAAAACTACATCTGAAATGCATATCAGCACCTCTATTTGAAATGCCTATCGGCAACCATATCTGAAATGCCTATCGACACCTATATCTGAAATGCCTATCGGCACCTATTTTTGAAATGCCTATCGGAAACTACATCTAAAATGCCTATCGGCACCTATTTTTAAAATGCTAATCGGCAACTATATCTGAAGTGCCTATCGGCACCTATATCTGAAATGCCTATCGGCACCTATTTTTGAAATGCCTATCGGAAACTACATCTGAAATGCCTATCAGCACCTATATTTGAAATGCCTATCGGCAACCATATCTGAAATGCCTATCGACACCTATATTTGAAATACCTATCGGCTTCTATATCTGAAATGCCTATCGGCACCTATTTTTAAAATGCCAATCGGCAACTATAACTGAAATGCCTATCGGCACCTATATCTGAAATGCCAATCGGCACCAATTTTTGAAATGCCTATCGGAAACTACATCTGAAATGCCTATCAGCACCTATATTTGAAATGCCTATCGGCAACCATATCTGGAATGCCTATCGGCACCTATATTTGAAATGCCTATCGGCTTCTATATCTGAAATGCCTATCGGCACCTATTTTTAAAATGCCAATCGGCAACTATATCTGAAATGCCTATCGGCACCTATATCTGAAATGCCTATCGGCACCTATTTTTGAAATGCCTTTCGGAAACTACATCTGAAATGCCTATCTGCTCCTATATTTGAAATGCCTATCGGCAAACATATCTGAAATGCCTATCGACACCTATATATGAAATACCTATCGGATTCTATATCTGAAATGCCTATCGGCATCTGTTTTTAAAATGCCAATCGGCAACTATACCTGAATTGCCTATCGGCACCTATATCTGAAATGCCTATCGGCACCAATTTTTGAAATACCTATCGGAAACTACATCTGAAATGCCTATCAGCACCTATATTTGAAATGCCTATCGGCAACCATATCTGGAATGCTTATCGGCACATATATTTGAAATGCCTATCGGCTTCTATATCTGAAATGCCTATCGGCACCTATTTTTAAAATGGCTATCGGCAACTATATCTGAAATGCCTATCGGCACCTATATCTGAAATGCCTATCGGCACCTATTTTTGAAATGCCTATCGGAAACTACATCTGAAATGCCTATCAGCACCTATATTTGAAATGCCTATCGTCAACCATATCTGAAATGCCTATCGACACCTATATTTGAAATACCTATCGGCTTCTATATCTGAAAGGCCTATCGGCACCTATTTTTAAAATGCCAATCGGTAACTATATCTGAAATGCCTATCGGCACCTATATCTGAAATGCCTATCGGCACCAATTTTTGAAATGCCTATCGGAAAATACATCTGGACTGCCCACAGCACCTATATTTGAAATGCCTATCGGCAACCATATCTGGAATGCCTATCGGCACCTATATTTGAAATGCCTATCGGCTTCTATATCTGAAATGCCTATCGACACCTATTTTTAAAATGCCAATCGGCAACTATATCTGAAATGCCTATCGGCACCTATATCTGAAATGCCTATAGGCACCTATTTTTGAAATGGCTATCGGAAACTACATCTGAAATGCCTATCAGCACCTATATTTGAAATGCCTATCGGCAACCATATCTGAAATGCCTATCGATACCTATATTTGAAATACCTATCGGCTTCTATATCTGAAATGCCTATCAACACCTATTTTTAAAATGCCAAACGGCAACTATATCTGAAATGCCTATCGGCACCAATTTTTTAAATGCCTATCGGACACTACATCTGAAATGCCTATCAGCACCTATATTTGAAATGCCTATCGGCAACCATATCTGGAATGCTTATCTGCACCTACATTTGAAATGCCTATCGGCTTCTATATCTGAAAGGCCTATCGGCACCTATTTTTAAAATGCCAATCGGTAACTATATCTGAAATGCCTATCGGCACCTATATCTGAAATGCCTATCGGCACCAATTTTTGAAATGCCTATCGGAAAATACATCTGGACTGCCCACAGCACCTATATTTGAAATGCCTATCGGCAACCATATCTGGAATGCCTATCGGCACCTATATTTGAAATGCCTATCGGCTTCTATATCTGAAATGCCTATCGACACCTATTTTTAAAATGCCAATCGGCAACTATATCTGAAATGCCTATCGGCACCTATATCTGAAATGCCTATAGGCACCTATTTTTGAAATGGCTATCGGAAACTACATCTGAAATGCCTATCAGCACCTATATTTGAAATGCCTATCGGCAACCATATCTGAAATGCCTATCGATACCTATATTTGAAATACCTATCGGCTTCTATATCTGAAATGCCTATCAACACCTATTTTTAAAATGCCAAACGGCAACTATATCTGAAATGCCTATCGGCACCAATTTTTTAAATGCCTATCGGAAACTACATCTGAAATGCCTATCGGCACCTATTTTTAAAATGCCAATCGGCAACTTTATCTGAAATGCCTATCGGCACCTATATCTGAAATGCCTATCGGCACCTATTTTTGAAATGCCTATCGGAAACTACATCTGAAATGCCTATCAGCACCTATATTTGAAATGCCTATCGGCAACCATATGTGGAATGCCTATCGGCACCTATATTTGAAATGCCTATCGGCTTCTATATCTGAAATGCCTATCGGCACCTATTTTTAAAATGGCTATCGGCCACTATATCTGAAATGCCTATCGGCACCTTTATCTGAAATGCCTATCGGCACCAATTTTTGAAATGCCTATCGGAAACTACATCTGAAATGCCTATCAGCACCTATATTTGAAATGCCTATCGGCAACCATATCTGGAATACCTATCGGCACCTATATTTGAAATGCCTATCGGAAACTACATCTGAAATGCCTATCAGCACCTATATTTGAAATGCCTATCGGCAACCATATCTGAAATGCCTATCGACACCTATATTTGAAATACCTATCGGCTTCTATATCTGAAATGCCTATCGGCACCTGTTTTTAAAATGTCAATCGGCAACTATATCTGAAATGCCTATCGGCACCTATATCTGAAATGCCTATCGGCATCAATTTTTGAAATGCCTATCGGAAACTACATCTAAAATGCCTATCAGCACCTATATTTGAAATGCCTATCGGCAACCATATCTGGAATGCCTATCGGCACCTATATTTGAAATGCCTATCGGCTTCTATATCTGAAATGCCTATCGGCACCTATTTTTAAAATGCCAATTGGCAACTATTTCTAAAATGCCTATCGGCGCCTATATCTGAAATGCCTATCGGCACCTATTTTTGAAATGCCTATCGGAAACTACATCTGAAATTCCTATCAGCACCTATATTTGAAATGCCTATCGGCAACCATATCTGGAATGCCTATCGACACCTATATTTGAAATACCTATCGGCTTCTATATCTGAAATGCCTATCAACACCTATTTTTAAAATGCCAAACGGCAACTATATCTGAATCTCCTATCGGCACCAATTTTTTAAATGCCTATCGGAAACTACATCTGAAATGCCTATCAGCACCGATATTTGAAATGCCTATCGGCAACCATATCTGCAATGCTTATTGGCACCTATATTTGAAATGCCTATCGGCTTCTATATCTGAAATGCCTATCGGCACCTATTTTTAAAATGCCAATCGGCAACTATATCTGAAATGCCTATCGGCACCTATATCTGAAATGCCTATCGGCACCTATTTTTGTAATGCCTATCGGAAACTACATCTGAAATGCCTATCAGCACCTATATTTAAAATGCCTATCGGCACCTATATTTGAAATGCCTATCGGCTTCTATATCTGAAATGCCTATAGGCACCTATTTTTAAAATGGCTATCGGCAACTATATCTGAAATGCCTATCGGCACCTTTATCTGAAATGCCTATCGGCACCTATTTTTGAAATGCCTATCGAAAACTACATCTGAAATGCCTATCAGCACCTATATTTGAAACGCCTATCGGCTTCTATATCTGAAATGCCTATCGGCACCTATTTTTAAAATGCCAATCGGCAAATATATCTGAAATGCCTATCGGCACCTATATCTGAAATGCCTATCGGCACCTATTTTTGAAATGGCTATCGAAAACTACATCTGAAATGCCTATCAGCACCTACATTTGAAATGCCTATCAGCACCTATATTTTAAATGCCTATCGGCAACTATATCTGATATGCCTATCGGCACCTATATCTGAAATGCCTATCGGCACCTATTTTTGAAATGCCTATCGGAAACTACATCTAAAATGCCTATCGACACCTATTTTTAAAATGCCAATCGGCTACTATATCTGAAATGCCTATCGGCACCTATATCTGAGATGCCTATCGGTACCTCTTTTTGAAATGCCTATCGGAAACTACATCTGAAATGCCTATAAGCACCTATATTTGAAATGCCTATCGGCAACCATATCTGGAATGCCTATCGGCGCCTATATTTGAAATGCCTATTCGCTTCTATATCTGAAATGCCTATCGGCATCTATTTTTAAAATGCCTATCGGTAACTACATCTAAAATGCCTATCAGCACCAATATTTGAAATGCCTATCGGCAACCATATCTGAAATGCCTATCGACACCTATATTTGAAATACCTATCGGCTTCTATATCCGAAATGCCTATCGGCACCTATTTTTAAAATGCCAATCGGCAACTATATCGGAAGTGCCTATCGGCACCTATATCTGAAATGCCTATCGGCACCTATATCTGAAATGCCTATCGGCACCTATTTTTGAAATGCCTATCGGAAACTACATCTGAAATGCTTATCAGCACCTATATTTGAAATGCCTATCGGCAACCATATCTGGAATGCCTATCGGCACCTATATTTGAAATGCCTATCGGCTTCTATATCTGAAATGCCTATCGGCACCTATTTTTAAAATGCCAATTGGCAACTATATCTGAAATGCCTATCGGCACCTATATCTGAAATGCCTATCGGCACCTATTTTTGAAATGTCTTTCGGAACCTACATCTGAAATGCCTATCTGCTCCTATATTTGAAATGCCTATCGGCAACCATATCTGAAATGCCTATCGACCCCTATATTTGAAATACCTATCGGCTTCTATATCTGAAATGCCTATCGGCACCTGTTTTTAAAATGCCAATCGGCAACTATATCTGAAATGCCTATCGGCACCTATATCTGAAATGCCTATCGGCATCAATTTATGAAATGCCTATCGGAAACTACATCTAAAATGCCTATCAGCACCTATATTTGAAATGCCTATCGGCAACCATATCTGGAATGCCTATCGGCACCTATATTTGAAATGCCTATCGGCTTCTATATCTGATATGCCTATCGGCACCTATTTTTAAAATGCCAATTGGCAAATATATCTGAAATGCCTATCGGCACTTATATCTGAAATGCCTATAGGTAGGTACCTATTTTTGAAATGCCTATCGGAAACTACATCTGAAATGCCTATCAGAACTTATATTTGAAATGCCTATCGGCAACCATATCTGGAATGCCTATCGGCACCTATATTTGACATGCCTATCGGCTTCTTTATCTGAAATGCCTATCAGCACCTATTTTAAAATGCTAATCGGCAACTATATCTGAAATGCCTATCGGCACCTATATCTGAAATGCCTATCGGCACCTATTTTTGAAATGCCTATCGGAAACTACATCTGAAATGCCTATCAGCACCTATATTTGAAATGCCTATCGGCAACCATATCTGGAATGCCTATTGGCACCTATATTTGAAATGCCTATCGGCTTCTATATCTGAAATGCCTATCGGCACCTATTTTTAAAATGCCAATCGGCAACTATATCTGAAATGCCTATCGGCACCTGTTTTTAAAACGCCAATCGGCAACTATATCTGAAATGCCTATCGGCACCTATATCTGAAATGCCTATCGGCATCAATTTTTAAAATGCCTATCGGAAACTACATCTAAAATGCATATCAGCACCTATATTTGAAATGCCTATCGGCAACCATATCTGGAATGCCTATCGGCTTCTATATCTGAAATGCCTATCGGCACCTATTTTTAAAATGCTAATCGGCAACTATAATTGAAATGCCTATCGGCACCTATTTTTAAAATGCTAATCGGCAACTATATCTGAAATGCCTATCGGCACCTATATCTGAAATGCCTATCGGCACCTATTTTTGAAATGCCTATCGGAAACTACATCTGAAATGCCTATCAGCACCTATATTTGAAATGCCTATCGGCAACCATATCTGGAATGCCTATTGGCACCTATATTTGAAATGCCTATCGGCTTCTATATCTGAAATGCCTATCGGCACCTATTTTTAAAATGCCAATCGGCAACTATATCTGAAATGCCTATCGGCACCTGTTTTTAAAACGCCAATCGGCAACTATATCTGAAATGCCTATCGGCATCAATTTTTGAAATGCCTATCGGAAACTACATCTAAAATGCCTATCAGCACCTATATTTGAAATGCCTATCGGCTTCTATATCTGATATGCCTATCGGCACCTATTTTTAAAATGCCAATTGGCAAATATATCTGAAATGCCTATCGGCACTTATATCTGAAATGCCTATACCTAGGTACCTATTTTTGAAATGCTTATCGTAAACTACATCTGAAATGCCTATCAGCACTTATATTTGAAATGCCTATCGGCAACCATATCTGGAATGCCTATCGGCACCTATATTTGAAATGCCTATCGGCTTCTATATCTGAAATGGCTATCGGCACCTATTTTTAAAATGCCAATCGGCAACTATATCTGAAATGCCTATCGGCACCTATATCTGAAATGCCTATCGGAAACTACATCTGAAATGCCTATCAGCACCTATATTTGAAATGCCTATCGGCAACCATATCTGGAATGCCTATTGGCATTATATTTGAAATGCCTATCGGCTTCTATATCTGAAATGCCTATCGGCACCTATTTTTAAAATGCAAATCGACAACTATATCTGAAATCCCTATCGGCACCTATATCTGAAATGCCTATCGGCACCTATTTTTGAAATGCCTATCGGAAACTACATCTGAAATGCCTATCAGCACCTATATTTGAAATGCCTATCGGCAACCATATCTGAAATGCCTATCGACACCTATATTTGAAATACCTATCGGCTTCTATATCTGAAATGCCTATCAACACCTATTTTTAAAATGCCAATCGGTAACTATATCTGAAATGCCTATCGGCACCTATATCTGAAATGCCTATCGGCACCAATTTTTGAAATGCCTATCGGAAAATACATCTGGAATGCCTATCAGCACCTATATTTGAAATGCCTATCGGCAACCATATCTGGAATGCCTATCGGCATCTATATTTGAAATGCCTATCGGCTTCTATATCTGAAATGCCTATCGACACCTATTTTTAAAATGCCAATCGGCAACTATATCTGAAATGCCTATCGGCACCTATATCTGAAATGCCTATCAACACCTATTTTTAAAATGCCAATCGGTAACTATATCTGAAATGCCTATCGGCACCTATATCTGAAATGCCTATCGGCACCTATTTTTGAAATGCCTATCGGAAACTACATCTGAAATGCCTATTAGCACCTATATTTGAAATGCCTATCGGCAACCATATCTGGAATGCCTATCGGCACCTATATTTGAAATGCCTATCGGCTTCTATATCTGAAATGCCTATCGGCACCTATTTTTAAAATGCCTATCGGAAACTACATCTGAAATGCCTATCAGCACATATATTTGAAATGCCTATCGGCAACCATATCTAGTATACCTATCGGCACCTATATCTGAAATGCCTATCAGGACCTATTTTTAAAATGCCAATCGGCAACTATATCTGAAATGCCTATCGGCACCTATATCTGAAATGCCTATCGGCACATATATCTGAAAAGCCTATCGGCACCTATTTTTGAAATGCCTATCGGAAACTACATCTGAAATGCCTATCAGCACCTATATTTGAAATGCCTATCGGCAAACATATCTGGAATGCCTATCGGCACCTATATTTGAAATGCCTATCGGCTCCTATATCTGAAATGCCTATCGGCACCAATTTTTAAAATGCCAATCGGCAACTATATCTGAAATGCCTATCGGCACCTATATCTGAAATGCCTATCGGCACCTATTTTTGAAATGCCTATCGGAAACTACAACTGAAATGCCTATCAGCACCTTTATTTGAAATGCCTATCGGCAACCATATTTAGAATGCCTATCGGCACCTATATTTGAAATGCCTATCGGCTTCTATATCTGAAATGCCTAGCGGCACCTATTTTTATAATGCCAATCGGCAACTATATCTGAAGTGCCTATCGGCACCTATAACTGAAATGCCTATCGGCACCTATTTTTCAAATGCCTATCGGAAACTACAACTGAAATGCCTATCAGCACCTATATTTGAAATGCCTATCGGCAACCATATTTGGAATGCCTATCGGCACCTATATTTGAAATGCCTATCGGCTTCTATATCTGAAATGCCTAGCGGCACCTATTTTTATAATGCCAATCGGCAACTATATCTGAAGTGCCTATCGGCACCTATAACTTAAATGCCTATCGGCACCTATTTTTGAAATGCCTATCGAAAACTACATCTGAAATGCCTATCAGCACCTATATTTGAAATGCCTATCGGCAACCACATCAGTAATGCCTATCGGCACCTATATCTGAAATGCCTTTCGGCATTTATATCTAAAATGCCTATCGACACCTATATTTGAAATGCCTATCGGCACCTATATTTTAAATACCTATCGGCAACTATATCTGATATGCCTATCGGCACCTATATCTGAAATACCTATCGGCACCTATTTTTGAAATGCCTATCGGAAACTACATCTGAAATGCCTATCGGCACCTATTTTTAAAATGCCAATCGGCAACTATAACTGAAATGCCTAACGGCACCTATATCTGAAATGCCTATCGGCACCTATTTTTGAAATGCCTATCGGAAACTACATCTGAAATGCCTATCAGCACCTATATTTGAAATGCCTATCGGCAAACATATCTGAAATGCCTATCGACACCTATATTTGAAATACCTATCGGCTTCTATATCTGAAATGCCTATCGGCACATATTTTTAAAATGCCAATCGGCAACTATATCTGAAATGCCTATCGGCACCTATATCTGAAATGCCAATCGGCACCAATTTTCGAAATGCCTATCGGAAACTACATCTGAAATGCCTATCAGCACCTATATTTGAAATGCCTATCGGCAACCATATCTGGAATGCCTATCGGCACCTATATTTAAAATGCCTATCGACTTCTATATCTGAAATGCCTATCGGCACCTATTTTTAAAATGGCTATCGGCAACTATATCTGAAATGCCTATCGGCACCTATATCTGAAATGCCTATCGGCACCTATTTTTGAAATGCCTATCGGAAACTACATCTGAAATGCCTATCAGCACCTATATTTGAAATGCCTATCGTCAACCATATCTGAAATGCCTATCGACACCTATATTTGAATTACCTATCGGCTTCTATATCTGAAATGCCTATCGGCACCTATTTTTAAAATGCCAATCGGTAACTATATCTGAAATGCCTATCGGAACCTATATCTGAAATGCCTATCGGCACCAATTTTTGAAATGCCTATCGGAAAATACATCTGGAATGCCCACAGCACCTATATTTGAAATGCCTATCGGCAACCATATCTGGAATGCGTATCGGCACGTATATTTGAAATGCCTATCGGCTTCTATATCTGAAATGCCTATCGACACCTATTTTTAAAATGCCAATCGGCAACTATATCTGAAATGCCTATCGGCACCTATATCTGAAATGCCTATAGGCACCTATTTTTGAAATGGCTATCGGAAACTACATCTGAAATGCCTATCAGCACCTATATTTGAAATTCCTCTCAGCAACCATATCTGAAATGCCTATCGACACCTATATTTGAAATACCTATCGGCTTCTATATCTGAAATGCCTATCAACACCTATTTTTAAAATGCCAAACGGCAACTATATCTGAAATGCCTATCGGCACCAATTTTTTAAATGCCTATCGGAAACTACATCTGAAATGCCTATCAGCACCTATATTGGAAATGCCTATCGGCAACCATATCTGGAATGCTTATCGGCACCTATATTTGAAATGCCTATCGGCTTCTATATCTGAAATGCCTATCGGCACCTATTTTTAAAATGCCAATCGGCAACTATATCTGAAATGCCTATCGGCACCTATATCTGAAATGCCTATCGGCACCTATTTTTGTAATGCCTATCGGAAACTACATCTAAAATGCCTATCAGCACCTATATTTGAAATGCCTATCGGCAACCATATCTTGAATGCCTATTGGCACCTATATTTGAAATGCCTATCGGCTTCTATATCTGAAATGCCTATCGGCACCTATTTTTAAAATGGCTATCGGCTTCTATATCTGAAATGCCTATCGGCACCTATTTTTAAAATGCCTATCGGAAACCACATCTGAAGTGCCTATCTGCACCTATATTTGAAATGCCTATCGGCAACCATATCTGGATTGCCTATCGGCACCTATATTTGAAATACCTATCGGCTTCTATATCTGAAATGCCTATCGGCACCTATTTTTAAAATGGCTATCGGCAACTATATCTGAAATGCCTATCGGCACCTTTATCTGAAATGCCTATCAGCACCTATTTTTGAAATGCCTATCGGAAACTACATCTGAAATGCCTATCAGCACCTATATTTGAAATGCCTATCGGCAACCATATCTGGAATGCCTATCGGCACCTATATTTGAAATACCTATCGGCTTCTATATCTGAAATGCCTATCGGCACCTATTTTTAAAATGCCTATCGGAAACCACATCTGAAGTGCCTATCTGCACCTATATTTGAAATGCCTATCGGCAACCATATCTGGATTGCCTATCGGCACCTATATTTGAAATGCCTATGGGCTTCTATATCTGAAATGCCTATCGGCACCTATTTTTAAAATGGCTATCGGCAACTATATCTGAAATGCCTATCGGCACCTATATCTGAAATGCCTATCGGCACCTATTTTTGAAATGCCTATCGGAAACTACATCTGAAATGCCTATCAGCATCTATATTTGAAATGCCTATCGGCAACCATATCTGGAATGCCTATCGGCACCTATATTTGAAATGCCTATCGGCTTCTATATCTGAAATGACTAGCGGCACCTATTTTTAAAATGCCAATCGGCAACTATATCTGAAGTGCCTATCGGCACCTATATCTGAAATGCCTATCGGCACCTATTTTTGAAATGCCTATCGGAAACTACAACTGAAATGCCTATCAGCACTTATATTTGAAATGCCTATCGGCAACCATATTTGGAATGCCTATCGGCACCTATATTTGAAATGCCTATCGGCTTCTATATCTGAAATGACTAGCGGCACCTATTTTTAAAATGCCAATCGGCAACTATATCTGAAGTGCCTATCGGCACCTATATCTAAAACGCCTATCGGCACCTATTTTTGAAATGCCTATCAAAAACTACATCTGAAATGCCTATCAGTACCTATATTTGAAATGCCTATCGGCAACCATATCTGGAATGCCTATCGGCACCTATATTTGAAATGCCTATCGGCTTCTATATCTGAAATGCCTATCGGCACCTATTTTTAAATGCCAATCGGCAACTATATCTGAAATGCCTATCGGCACCTATATCTGAAATGCCTATCGGCACCTATTTTTGAAATGCCTATCGGAAACTACATCTGAAATGCCTATCAGCACCTATATTTGAAATGCCTATCGGCAACCATATTTGGAATGCCTATCGGCACCTATATTTGAAATGCCTATCGGCTTCTATATCTGAAATGCCTATCGTCACCTATATCTGAAATGCCTATCGGCACCAATTTTTGAAATGCCTATCGGAAACTACATCTGAAATGCCTATCAGCACCTATATTTGAAATGCCTATCGGCAACCATATCTGGAATGCTTATCGGCACCTATATTTGAAATGCCTATCGGCTTCTATATCTGAAATGCCTATCGGCACCTATTTTTAAAATGCCAATCGGCAACTATATCTGAAATGCCTATCGGCACCCATATCTGAAATGCCTATTGGCACCTATTTTTGAAATGCCTATCGAAAACTACATCTGAAATGCCTATCAGCACCTATATTTGAAATGCCTATCGGCAACCATATCTGGAATGCCTATCGACACCTATATTTGAAATACCTATCGGCTTCTATATCTGAAATGCCTATCGGCACCTATTTTTAAAATGCCAATCGGTAACTATATCTGAAATGCCTATCGGCACCTATATCTGAAATGCCTATCGGCACCAATTTTTGAAATGCTTATCGGAAAATACATCTGGAATGCCTATCAGCAAATATATTTGAAATGCCTATCGGCAACCATATCTGGAATGCCTATCGGCACCTATATTTGAAAAGCCTATCGGCTTCTATATCTGAAATGCCTATCGACACCTATTTTTAAAATGCCAATCGGCAACTATATCTGATATGCCTATCGGCACCTATATCTGAAATGCCTATCGGCTACTATTTTTGAAATGCCTATCGGAAAATACATCTGAAATGCCTATCAGCACCTATATTTGAAATGCCTATCGGCAACCATATCTGGAATGCCTATCGGCACCTATATTTTAAATGCCTATCGGCTTCTTTATCTGAAATGCCTATCGGCACCTATTTTTAAAATGCCTATCGGAAACTACATCTAAAATGCCTATCAGCACCTATATTTGAAATGCCTATCGGCAACCATATCTGAAATGCCTATCGACACCTATATTTGAAATACCTATCGGCTTCTATATCTAAAATGCCTTCGGCACCTATTTTTAAAATGCCAATCGGCAACTATATCTGAAATGCCTATCGGCACCCATATCTGAAATGCCTATTGGCAACTATTTTTGAAATGCCTATCGAAAACTACATCTGAAATGCCTATCAGCACCTATATTTGAAATGCCTATCGGCAACCATATCTGGAATGCCTATCGGCACCTATATTTGAAATGCATATCGGCTTCTATATCTAAAATGCCTATCGGCACCTATATTTGAAATGCATATCGGCTTCTATATCTGAAATGCCTATCGGCACCTATTTTTGAAATGCCTATCGGAAACAACATCTAAAATGCCTATCAGCACCTATATTTGAAATGCCTATCGGCTACCATATCTGGAATGCCTATCGGCACATATATTTGAAATGCATATCGGCTTTTATATCTGAAATGCCTATCGGCACCTATTTTTAAAATGCCAATTGGCAACTATATCTGAAATGCCTATCCGCACCTATATCTGAAATGCCTATCGGCACCTATTTTTAAAATGCCAATCGGCAACTATATCTGAAATGCCTATCGGCAGCTATATCTGAAATGCCTATCGGCACCTATTTTTGAAATGCCTATCGGAAACTACATCTGAAATGCCTATCAGCACCTATATTTGAAATGCCTATCGGCAACCACCTCTGAAATGCCTATCGACACCTCTATTTGAAATACCTATCGGCTTTTATATCTGAAATGCCTATCAACACCTATTTTTAAAATGCCAATCGGAACTATATCTGAAATGCCTATCGGCACCTATATCTGAAATGCCTATCGACACCAATTTTTGAAATGCCTATCGGAAACTACATCTGAAATGCC
Organism: Venustoraphidia nigricollis; assembly: GCA_034508555.1. Classification (NCBI taxonomy): domain Eukaryota; kingdom Metazoa; phylum Arthropoda; class Insecta; order Raphidioptera; family Raphidiidae; genus Venustoraphidia; species Venustoraphidia nigricollis. The sequence continues at coordinate 72,841 of JAVRKA010000539.1, forward strand.
TATCAGCACCTATATTTGAAATGCCTATCGGCAACCATATCTGGAATGCTTATCGGCACCTATATTTGAAATGCCTATCGGCTTATATATATAAAATGCCTATCGGCATCTATTTTTAAAATGCCAATCGGCAAATATATCTGAAATGCCTATCGGCACCTATATCTGAAATGCCTATCGGCACCTATTTTTGAAATGCCTATCGGAAACTACATCTGAAATGCCTATCAGCACCTATATTTGAAATGCAAATCGGCAACCATATCTGGAATGCCTATCGGCACCTATATTTGAAATGCCTATCGGCTTCTATATCTCAAGATGCCTATCGACACCTATTTTTAAAATGCCAATCGGCAACTATATCTGAAATGCCTATCGGCACCTATATCTAAAACGCCTATCGACACCTATTTTTGAAATGCCTATCGGAAAAGTACATCTGAAATGCCTATCAGCACCTATATTTGAAATGCCTATCGGCAAACATATCTGCAATGCCTATCGACACCTCTATTTGAAATACCTATCGGCTTTTATATCTGAAATGCCTATCAACACCTATTTTTAAAATGCCAATCGGCAACTATATCTGAAATGCCTATCGGCACCTATATCTGAAATGCCTATCGGCACCAATTTTTGAAATGCCTATCGGAAACTACATCTGAAATGGCTCTCAGCACCTATATTTGAAATGCCTATCGGCAACCATATTTGGAATGCTTATCGGCACCTATATTTGAAATGCCTATCGGCTTCTATATCTGAAATGCCTATCGGCACCTATTTTTAAAATGCCAATCGGCAACTATATCTGAAATGCCTATCGGGACCCATATCTGAAATGCCTATTGGCACCTATTTTTGAAATGCCTATCAAAAACTACATCTGAAATGCCTATCAGCACCTATATTTGAAATGCCTATCGGCAACCATATCTGGAATGCCTATCGGCACCTATATTTGAAATGCCTATCGGCTTCTATATCTGAAATGCCTATCGGCACCTATTTTTAAATGCCAATCGGCAACTATATTTGAAATGCCTATCGGCACCTATATCTGAAATGCCTATCGGCACCTATTTTTGAAATGCCTATCGGAAACTACATCTGAAATGCCCATCAGCACCTATATTTGAAATGCCTATCGGCAACCATATTTGGAATGCCTATCGGCACCTATATTTGAAATGCCTATCGGCTTCTATATCTGAAATGCCTATCGTCACCTATATCTGAAATGCCTATCGGCACCAATTTTTGAAATGCCTATCGGAAACTACATCTGAAATGCCTATCAGCACCTATATTTGAAATGCCTATCGGCAACCATATCTGGAATGCTTATCGGCACCTATATTTGAAATGCCTATCGGCTTCTATATCTGAAATGCCTATCGGCACCTATTTTTAAAATGCCAATCGGCAACTATATCTGAAATGCCTATCGGCACCCATATCTGAAATGCCTATTGGCACCTATTTTTGAAATGCCTATCGAAAACTACATCTGAAATGCCTATCAGCACCTATATTTGAAATGCCTATCGGCAACCATATCTGGAATGCATATCGGCACCTATATTTGAAATGCCTATCGGCTTCTATATCTGAAATGCCTATCGGCACCTATTTTTAAAATACCAATCGGCAACTATATCTGAAATGCCTATCGGCACCTATATCTGAAATGCCTATCGGCACCTATTTTTGAAATGCCTATCGGAAACTACATCTGTAATGCCTATCAGCACCTATATTTGAAATGCCTATCGGCAACCATATCTGAAATGCCTATCGGCGTCTATATCTGAAATGCCTATCGTCACATATATCTGAAATGCCTATCGGCACCAATTTTTGAAATGCCTATCGGAAACTACATCTGGAATGCCTATCAGCACCTATATTTAAAATGCCTATCGGCAACAATATCTGGAATGTCTATCGGCACCTATATTTGAAATGCCTATCGGCTTCTATATCTGAAATGCCTATCTACCCCTATTTTTAAAATGCCAATCGGCAACTATATCTGAAATGCCTATCGGCACCTATATCTGCAATGCCTATCGGCACCTATTTTTGAAATGCCTATCGGAAACTACATCTGAAATGCCTATCAGCACCTATATTTGAAATGCCTATCGGCAAACATATCTGAAATGCCCATCTACACCTATATTTGAAATACCTATCGGCTTCTATATCTGAAATGCCTATCGGCACCCATTTTTAAAATGCCAATCGGCAACTATATCTGAAATGCCTATCGGCACCTATATCTGAAATGCCCATCGGCATAAATTTTTGAAATGCCTATCGGAAAATACATCTGAAATGCCTATCAGCACTTATATTTGAAATGCCTATCGGCAACCATATCTGGAATGCTTATCGGCACCTATATTTGAAATGCCTATCGGCTTCTATATCTGAAATGCCTATCGGCACCTATTTTTAAAATGCCAATCGGCAACTATATCTGAAATGCCTATCGGCACCTATATCTGAAATGCCTATCGGCACCTATTTTTGAAATGCCTATCGGAAACTACATCTGAAATGCCTATCAGCACCTATATTTGAAATGCCTATCGACAACCATATCTGGAATGCCTATCGGCACCTATTTTTGAAGTGCCTATCGGCTTCTATATCTGAAATTCCTATCGGCACCTATTTTTAAAATGCCAATCGGCAACTATATCTGAAATGCCTATCGGCACCTATATCTGAAATGCCTATCGGCACCTATTTTTGAAATGCCTATCGGAGACTACATCTGAAATACCTATTAGCACCTATATTTGAAATGCCTATCGGCAACCACATCTGGAATGCCTATCGGCACCTATATTTGAAATGCCTATCGGCTTCTATATCTGAAATGCCTATCGGCACCTATTTTTAAAATGCCAATCGGCAACTATATCTGAAATGCCTATCGGCACCTATATCTAAAACGCCTATCGGCACCTATTTTTGAAATGCCTATCTGAAAAGTACATCTGAAATGCCTATCAGCACCTATATTTGAAATGCCTATCGGCAAACATATCTGAAATGCCTATCGACACCTCTATTTGAAATACCTATCGGCTTTTATATCTGAAATGCCTATCAACACCTATTTTTAAAATGCCAATCGGCAACTATATCTGAAATGCCTATCGGCACCTATATCTGAAATGCCTATCGGCACCAATTTTTGAAATGCCTATCGGAAACTACATCTGAAATGGCTCTCAGCACCTATATTTGAAATGCCTATCGGCAACCATATCTGGAATGCTTATCGGCACCTATATTTGAAATGCCTATCGGCTTCTATATCTGAAATGCCTATCGGCACCTATTTTTAAAATGCCAATCGGCAACTATATCTGAAATGCCTATCGGGACCCATATCTGAAATGCCTATTGGCACCTATTTTTGAAATGCCTATCAAAAACTACATCTGAAATGCCTATCAGCACCTATATTTGAAATGCCTATCGGCAACCATATCTGGAATGCCTATCGGCACCTATATTTGAAATGCCTATCGGCTTCTATATCTGAAATGCCTATCAGCACCTATTTTTAAATGCCAATCGGCAACTATATCTGAAATGCCTATCGGCACCTATATCTGAAATGCCTATCGGCACCTATTTTTGAAATGCCTATCGGAAACTACATCTGAAATGCCTATCAGCACCTATATTTGAAATGCCTATCGGCAACCATATTTGGAATGCCTATCGGCACCTATATTTGAAATGCCTATCGGCTTCTATATCTGAAATGCCTATCGTCACCTATATCTGAAATGCCTATCGGCACCAATTTTTGAAATGCCTATCGGAAACTACATCTGAAATGCCTATCAGCACCTATATTTGAAATGCCTATCGGCAACCATATCTGGAATGCTTATCGGCACCTATATTTGAAATGCCTATCGGCTTCTATATCTGAAATGCCTATCGGCACATATTTTTAAAATGCCAATCGGCAACTATATCTGAAATGCCTATCGGCACCTATATCTGAAATGCCTATCGGCACCTATTTTTGAAATGCCTATCGGAAACTACATCTGAAATGCCTAAAAGCACCTATATTTGAAATGCCTATCGACAACCATATCTGGAATGCCTATCGGCACCTATTTTTGAAGTGCCTATCGGCTTCTATATCTGAAATTCCTATCGGCACCTATTTTTAAAATGCCAATCGGCAACTATATCTGAAATGCCTATCGGCACCTATATCTGAAATGCCTATCGGCACCTATTTTTGAAATGCCTATCGGAGACTACATCTGAAATACCTATCAGCACCTATATTTGAAATGCCTATCGGCAACCATATCTGGAATGCCTATCGGCACCTATATTTGAAATGCCTATCGGCTTCTATATCTGAAATGCCTATCGGCACCTATTTTTAAAATGCCAATCGGCAACTATATCTGTAATGCCTATCGGCACCTATATCTGAAATGCCTATCGGCACCTATTTTTGAAATGCCTATCGGAAACTACATCTGAAATGCCTATCAGCACCTATATTTGAAATGCCTATCAGCAACCATATCTGAAATGCCTATCGACACCTATATTTGAAATACCTATCGGCTTCTATATCTGAAATGCCTATCGGCACCTATTTTTAAAATGCCAATCAGCAACTATATCTGAAATGCCTATCGGCACTAATTTTTGAAATGCCTATCGGAAACTACATCTGAATTGCCTATCAGCACCTATATTTGAAATGCCTATCGGCAACCATATCTGGAATGCCTATCGGCACCTATATTTGAAATGCCTATCGGCTTCTATATCTGAAATGCCTATCGGCACCTATTTTTAAAATGCCAATCGGCAACTATATCTGAAATGCCTATCGGCACATATATCTGAAATGCCTATCGGCATCAATTTTTGAAATGCCTATCGGAAACTACATCTAAAATGCCTATCAGCACCTATGTTTAAAATGCCTATCGGCAACCATATCTGGAATGCCTATCGGCACCTATATTTGAAATGCCTATCGGCTTCTAAATCTGAAATGCCTATCGGCACCTATTTTTAAAATGCCAATTGGCAACTATATCTGAAATGCCTATCCGCACCTATATCTGAAATGCCTATCGGCACCTATTTTTGAAATGCCTATCGGAAACAACATCTGAAATGCCTATCAGCGCCTATATATGAAATGCCTATCGGCAACCATATCTGAAATGCCTATCGGCACCTATTTTTTGAAATGCCTATCGGAAACTACATTTGAAATGCCTATCAGCACCTATATTTAAAATGCCTATCGGCAACCATATCTGAAATGCCTATCGACACCTCTATTTGAAATACCTATCGGCTTTTATGTCTGAAATGCCTATCAACACCTATTTTTAAAATGCCATTTGGCAACTATATCTGAAATGCCTATCGGCACCTATATCTGAAATGCCTATCGGCACCAATTTTTGAAATGCCTATCGGAAACTACATCTGAAATGCCTATCAGCACCTATATTTGAAATGCCTATCGGTAACCATATCTGGCATGCTTATCGGCACCTATATTTGAAATGCCTATCGGCTTCTATATATAAAATGCCTATCGGCATCTATTTTTAAAATGCCAATCGGCAAATATATCTGAAATGCCTATCGGCACCTATATCTGAAATGCCTAATGGCACCTATTTTTGAAATGCCTATCGGCAACCATATCTGGAATGCCTATCGGCACCTATATTTGAAATGCCTATCGGCTTCTATATCTCAAGATGCCTATCGACACCTATTTTTAAAATGCCAATCGGCAACTATATCTGAAATGCCTATCGGCACCTATTTTTTGAAATGCCTATCGGAAACTACATCTGAAATGCCTATCAGCACCTATATTTGAAATGCCTATCGGCAACCATATCTAAAATGCCAATCGACACCTATATTTGAAATACCTATCGGCTTCTATATCTGAAATGCCTATCAGCACCTATTTTTAAAATGCCAATCGGCAACTATATCTGAAATGCCTATCGGCACCTATATCTGAAATGCCTATCGGCACCAATTTTTGAAATGCCTATCGGAAACTACATCTGAAATGCCTATCAGCACCTATATTTGAAATGCCTATCGGCAACCATATCTGGAATGCTTATCGGCACGTATATTTGAAATGCCTATCGGCTTCTATATCTGAAATGCCTATCGGCATCTATTTTTTAAAATGCCAATCGGCAAATATATCTGAAATGCCTATCGGCACCTATATCTGAAATGCCTATCGGCACCTATTTTTTAAATGCCTATCGGAAACTACATCTGAAATGCCTATCAGCACTAATATTTGAAATGCCTATCGGCAACCATATCTAAAATGCCTATCGACACCTATATTTGAAATACCTATCGGCTGCTATATCTGAAATGCCTATCAGCACCTATTTTTAAAATGCCAATCGGCAACTATATCTGAAATGCGTATCGGCACCTAATCTGAAATGCCTATCGGCACCTATATTTGAAATGCCTATCGGCTTCTATATCTGAAATGCCTATCGGTACCTATTTTTTAAATGCCAATCGGCAACTATATCTGAAATGCCTATCGGCACCTATATCTGAAATGCCTATCGGCACCAATTTTTGAAATGCCTATCGGAAACTACATCTAAAATGCCTGTCAGCACCTATATTTGAAATGCCTATCGGCAACCATATCTGGAATGCCTATCGGCACCTATATTTGAAATGCCTATCGGCTTCTATATCTGAAATGCCTATCGGCACCTAATTTTAAAATGCCAATCGGCAACTATATCTGAAATGCCTATCGGCACCTATATCTGAAATGCCTATCGGCACCTTGTTTTGAAAAGCCTATCGAAAACTACATCTGAAATGCCTATCAGCACCTATATTTGAAATGCCTATCGGCAACCATATCTAAAATGCCTATCGGCACCTATATTTGAAATGCCTATCGGCTTCTATATCTGAAATGCCTATCGGCACCTATTTTTAAAATGCCAATCGGCAACTATATCTGAAATGCCTATCGGCACCTAATCTGAAATGCCTATCGGCACCTATATTTGAAATGCCTATCGGCTTCTATATCTGAAATGCCTATCGGTACCTATTTTTTAAATGCCAATCGGCAACTATATCTGAAATGCCTATCGGCACCTATATCTGAAATGCCTATCGGCACCTATTTTTGAAATGCCTATCGGAAACTACATCTGAAATGCCTATCAGCACCTATATTTAAAATGCCTATCGGCAACTATATCTGGAATGCCTATCGGCACCTATATTTGAAATGCCTATCGGCTTCTATATCTGAAATGCCTATAGGCACCTATTTTTAAAATGCCAATCTGCAACTACATCTGAAATGCCTATCGGCACCTATATCTGAAATGCCTATCGGCACCTATTTTTGAAATGCCTATCGGAAACTACATCTGAAATGCCTATCAGCACCTATATTTGAAATGCCTATCGGCAACCATATCTGGAATGCCTATCGGCACCTATATTTGAAATGCCTATCGGCTTCTATATCTGAAATGCCTATCGGCACCTATTTTTAAAATGTCAATCTGCAACTATATCTGAAATGCCTATCGGCACCTATATCTGAAATGCCTATCGGCACCTATTTTTAAAATGCCTATCGGAAACTACATCTGAAATGCCTATCAGCACCTATATTTGAAATGCCTATCGGCAACTATATCTGGAATGCCCTTCGGCACCTATATTTGAAATGCCTATCGGCTTCTATATCTGAAATGCCTATCGGCACCTATTTTTAAAATGCCAATTGGCAACTATATCTGTAATGAATATCGGCACCTATATCTGAAATGCATATCGGCACCTATTTTTGAAATGCCTATCGGAAACTACGTCTGAAATGCCTATCAGCACCTATATTTGAAATGCCTATCGGCAGCTATATCTGGAATGCCTATCAGCACCAATATTTGAAATGCCTATCGGCAACCATCTCTGAAATGCCTATCGACACCTATATTTGAAATACCTATCGGCTTCTATATCTGAAATGCCTATCGGCACCTATTTTTAAAATGCCAATCGGCAACTATATCTGAAATGCGTATCGGCCCCTATATCTGAAATGCCTATCGGCACCAATTTTTAAAATGCCTATCGGAAACTACACCTGAAATGCCTGTCATCACTTATATTTGAAATGCCTATCGGCAACCGTATCTGGAATGCCTATCGGCACCTATATTTGAAATGCCTATCGGCTTCTATATCTGAAATGCCTATCGGCACCTAATTTTAAAATGCCAATCGGCAACTATATCTGAAATGCCTATCGGCACCTATATCTGAAATGCCTATCGGCACCTTGTTTTGAAAAGCCTATCGAAAACTACATCTGAAATGCCTATCAGCACCTATATTTAAAATGCCTTTCGGCAACCATATCTGGAATGCCTATCGGCACCTATATTTGAAATGCCTATCGGCTTCTATATCTGAAATGACTATCGGCACCTATTTTTGAAATGCCTATCGGGAACTACATCTGAAATTCCTATCAGCACCTATATTTAAAATGTCTATCGGCAACCATATCTGGAATGCCTATCGGCACCTATATTTGAAATGCCTATCGGCTTCTATATCTGAAATGCCTATCGGCACATATTTTTAAAATGCCAATCGGCAACTATATCTGTAATGCCTATCGGCACTTATATCTGAAATGCCTATCGGCACCTATTTTTGAAATGCCTATCGGAAACTACATCTGAAATGCCTATCAGCACCAATATTTGAAATGCCTATCGGCAACCATATCTGAAATGCCTATCGACACCTATATTTGAAATACCTATCGGCTTCTATATCTGAAATGCCTATCGGCACCTATTTTTAAAATGCCAATCGGCAACTATATCTGAAATGCCTATCGGCACCTATATCTGAAATTCCTATCGGCACCAATTTTTGAAATGCCTATCGCAAACTACATCTGAAATGCCTGTCAGCACCTATATTTGAAATGCCTATCGGCAACCATATCTGGAATGCCTATCGGCACCTATATTTGAAATGCCTATTGGCTTCTATATCTGAAATGCCTATCGGCAACTATTTTAAAAATGCCAATCGGTCCCTAAAGCTGAAATGCCTATCGGCACCTATATCTGAAATGCCTATCGGCACCTTTTTGAAATGCCTATCGGAAACTACATCTGAAAGGCCTTTCAGCACCTATATTTGAAATGCCTATCGGCAACCATATCTGGAATGCCTATCGGCACCTATATTTGAAATGCCTATCGGCTTCTATATTTAAAATGCCTATCGGCACCTATTTTTGAAATGCCTATCGGAAACTACATCTGAAATGCCTATCAGCACCTATATTTGAAATGCCTATCGGCAACCATATCTGGAATGCCTATCGGCACCTATATTTGAAATGCCTATCGGCTTCTATATCTGAAATGCCTATCGGCACCTATTTTAAAATGCCAATCGGCAACTATATCTGTAATGAATATCGGCACCTATATCTGAAATGCCTATCGGCACCTATTTTTGAAATGCCTATCGAAAACTACATCTGAAATGCCTATCGGCACCTATATTTGAAATACCTATCGGCTTCTATATCTGAAATGCCTATCGGCACCTATTTTTGAAATGCCAATCGGCAACTATATCTGAAATGCCTATCGGCCCCTATATCTGAAATGCCTATCGGCACCAATTTTTGAAATGCCTATTGGAAACTACATCTGAAATGCCTGTCAGCACCTATATTTGAAATGCCTATCGGCAACCATATCTGGAATGCCTATCGGCACCTATATTTGAAATGCCTATCGGCTTCTATATCTGAAATGCCTATCGGCACCTAATTTTAAAATGCCAATCGGCAACTATATCTGAAATGCCTATCGGCACCTATATCTGAAATGCCTATCGGCACCTTTTTTTGAAAAGCCTATCAAAAACTACATCTGAAATGCCTATCAGCACCTATATTTGAAATGCCTATCGGCAACCATATCTGGAATGCCTATCGGCACCTATATTTGAAATGCCTATCGGCTTCTATATCTGAAATGCCTATCGGCACCTATTTTTAAAATGCCAATCGGCAACTATATCTGAAATGCCTATCGGCACCTATATCTGAAATGCCTATCGGCACCTATTTTTGAAATGCCTATCGGAAACTACGTCTGAAATTCCTATCAGCACCTATATTTAAAATGCCTATCGGCAACCATATCTGGAATGCCTATCGGCACCTATATTTGAAATGCCTATCGGCTTCTATATCTGAAATGCCTATCGGCACCTATTTTTAAAATGCCAATCGGCAACTATATCTGTAATGCCTATCGGCACCTATATCTGAAATGCCTATCGGCACCTATTTTTGAAATGCCTATCGGAAACTACATCTAAAATGCCTATCAGCACCAATATTTGAAATGCCTATCGGCAACCATATCTGAAATGCCTTTCGACACCTATATTTGAAATACCTATCGGCTTCTATATCTGAAATGCCTATCGGCACCTATTTTTAAAATGCCAATCGGTCCCTAAAGCTGAAATGCCTATCGGCACCTATATCTGAAATGCCTATCGGCACCTTTTTGAAATGCCTATCGGAAACTACATCTGAAAGGCCTTTCAGCACCTATATTTGAAATGCCTATCGGCAACCATATCTGGAATGCCTATCGGCACCTATATTTGAAATGCCTATTGGCTTCTATATCTGAAATGCCTATCGGCAACTATTTTAAAAATGCCAATCGGTCCCTAAAGCTGAAATGCCTATCGGCACCTATATCTGAAATGCCTATCGGCACCTTTTTGAAATGCCTATCGGAAACTACATCTTAAAGGCCTTTCAGCACCTATATTTGAAATGCCTATCGGCAACCATATCTGGAATGCCTATCGGCACCTATATTTGAAATGCCTATCGGCTTCTATATTTAAAATGCCTATCGGCACCTATTTTTGAAATGCCTATCGGAAACTACATCTGAAATGCCTATCAGCACCTATATTTGAAATGCCTATCGGCAACCATATCTGGAATGCCTATCGGCACCTATATTTGAAATGCCTATCGGCTTCTATATCTGAAATGCCTATCGGCACCTATTTTAAAATGCCAATCGGCAACTATATCTGTAATGAATATCGGCACCTATATCTGAAATGCCTATCGGCACCTATTTTTGAAATGCCTATCGAAAACTACATCTGAAATGCCTATCGGCACCTATATTTGAAATACCTATCGGCTTCTATATCTGAAATGCCTATCGGCACCTATTTTTGAAATGCCAATCGGCAACTATATCTGAAATGCCTATCGGCCCCTATATCTGAAATGCCTATCGGCACCAATTTTTGAAATGCCTATTGGAAACTACATCTGAAATGCCTATCAGCACCAATATTTGGAATGCCTATCGGCAACCATATCTGAAATGCCTTTCGACACCTATATTTGAAATACCTATCGGCTTCTATATCTGAAATGCCTATCGGCACCTATTTTTAAAATGCCAATCGGCAACTATATCTGAAATGCCTATTGGCACCTATATCTGAAATGCCTATCGGCACCAATTTTTGAAATGCCTATCGCAAACTACATCTGAAATGCCTATCAGCACCTATATTTGAAATGCCTATCGGCTTCTATATCTGAAATGCCTATCGGCACCTATTTTTAAAATGCCAATCGACAACTATATCTGAAATGCCTATCGACACCTATATTTGAAATGCCTATCGGCACCTATATTTTAAATGCCTATCGGCAACTATATCTGATATGCCTATCGGCACCTATATCTGAAATCCTATCGGCACCTATCTTTGAAATGCCTATCGGAAACTACATTTAAATGCCTATCGGCACCTATTTTTAAAATGCCAATCGGCAACTATATCTGAAATGCCTATAGGAACCTATATCTGAAATGCCTATCGGCACCTTTTTTTGAAATGCCTATCGGAAACTACATCTGAAATGCCTATCAGCACCTATATTTGAAATGCCTATCGGCTTCTATATCTGAAATGCCTATCGGCACCTATTTTTAAAATGCCAATCGACAACTATATCTGAAATGCCTATCGGCACCTATATCTGAAATGCCTCTCGGCACCAATTTTTGAAATGCCTATCGCAAACTACATCTGAAATGCCTGTCAGCACCTATATTTGAAATGCCTATCGGCAACCATATCTGAAATGCCTATCGGCACCTATATTTGAAATGCCTATCGGCTTCTATATCTGAAATGCCTATCGGCAACTATTTTAAAAATGCCAATCGGTCCCTAAAGCTGAAATGCCTATCGGCACCTATATCTGAAATGCCTATCGGCACCTTTATTTGAAATGCCTTTTGCAAACTACATCTGAAATGCCTGTCAGCACCTATATTTGAAATGCCTATCGGCAACCATATCTGGAATGCCTATCGGGACCTCTATTTGAAATGCCTATCGGCTTCTATATCTAAAATGCCTATCGGCACCTATTTTTAAAATGCCAATCGGCAACTATATCTGAAGTGCCTATCGGCACCTAAATCTGAAATGCCTATCGGCACCTATTTTTGAAATACGTATCGAAAACTACATCTGAAATGCCTATCAGCACCTATATTTGAAATGCCTATCAGCAACCACATCAGAAATGCCTATCGGCACCTATATCTAAAATGCCTTTCGGCATTTATATCTGAAATGCCTATCGACACCTATATTTGAAATGCCTATCGGCACCTATATTTTAATTGCCAATCGGCAACTATATCTAAAATGCCTATCGGCACCTATATCTGAAATCCTATCGGCACCTATTTTTGAAATGCCTATCGGAAACTACATCTAAAATGCCTATCGGCACCTATTTTTAAAATGCCAATCGGCAACTATATCTGAAATGCCTATAGGCCCCCATATCTGAAATGCCTATCAGCACCTATTTTTGAAATGCCTATCCGAAACTACATCTGAAATGCCTATCAGCACGTATATTTGAAATGCCTATCGGCAACCATATCTGAAATGCCTATCGACACCTATATTTGAAATACCTACCGGCTTCTATATCTAAAATGCCTATCGGCACATATTTTTAAAATGCCAATTGGCAACTATATCTGAAATGCCTATCGGCACCTATTTTTGAAATTCCTATCGGAAACTACATCTGAAATGCTTATCAGCACCAATATTTGAAATGCCTATCGGCAACCATATTTGAAATGCCTATCGACACCTATATTTGAAATACCTACCTGCTTCTATATCTAAAATGCCTATCGGCACATATTTTTAAAATGCCAATTGGCAACTATATCTGAAATGCCTATCGGCACCTATATCTGAAATGCCTATCGGCACCAATTTTTGAAATGCCTATCGGAAACTACATCTGAAATGCCTATCAGCACCTATATTTGAAATGCCTATCGGCAACCATATCTGGAATGCCTATCGGCACCTATATTTGAAATGCCTATCGGCTTCTATATCTGAATTGCCTTGCGGCACCTATTTTTAAAATGCCAATCGGCAACTATATCTGTAATGCCTATCGGCACCTATATGTGAAATGCCTATCGGCACCTATTTTTGAAATGCCTATCGGAAACTACATCTAGAATGCCTATCAGCACCAATATTTGAAATGCCTATCGGCAACCATATCTGAAATGCCTATCGACACCTATAATTGAAATACCTATCGGCTTCTATATCTGAAATGCCTATCGGCACCTATTTTTAAAATGCCAATCGGCAACTATATCTGAAATGCCTATCGGCACCTATATCTGAAATGCCTATCGGCACCAATTTTTGAAATGCCTATCGCAAACTACATCTGAAATGCCTATCAGCACCTATATTTGAAATGCCTATCGGCACCTATATTTTAAATGCCTATCGGCAACTATATCTGATATGCCTATCGGCACCTATATCTGAAATCCTATCGGCACCTATTTTTGAAATGCCTATCGGAAACTACATCTAAAATGCCTATCGGCACTTATTTTTAAAATGCCAATCGGCAACTATATCTGAAATGCCTATAGGCACCTATATCTGAAATGCTTATCAGCACCAATATTTGAAATGCCTATCGGCAACCATATCTGGAATGCCTATCGGCACCTATATTTGAAATGCCTATCGGCTTCTATATCTGAAATGCCTATCGGCACCTAATTTTAAAATGCCAATCGGCAAATATATCTGAAATGCCTATCGGCACCTATATCTGAAATGCCTATCGGCACCTTTTTTTGAAAAGCCTATCGAAAACTACATCTGAAATGCCTATCAGCACCTATATTTGAAATGCCTATCGGCAACCATATCTGGAATGCCTATCGGCACCTATATTTGAAATGCCTATCGGCTTCTATATCTGAAATGCCTACCGGCACCTATTTTTAAAATGCCAATCGGCAACTATATCTGAAATGCCTATTGGCACCTATATCTGAAATGCCTATCGGCACCTATTTTTGAAATGCCTATCGGAAACTACATCTGAAATTCCTATCAGCACCTATATTTAAAATGCCTATCGGCAACCATATCTGGAATGCCTATCGGCACCTATATTTGAAATGCCTATCGGCTTCTATATCTGGAATGCCTATCGGCACCTATTTTTACAATGCCAATCGGCAAATATATCTGTAATGCCTATCGGCACCTATATCTGAAATGCCTATCGGCACATTTTTTTGAAAAGCCTATCGAAAACTACATCTGAAATGCCTATCAGCACCTATATTTGAAATGCCTATCGGCAACCATATCTGGAATGCCTATCGGCACCTATATTTGAAATGCCTATCGGCTTCTATATCTAAAATGCCTATCGGCACCTATTTTTAAAATGCCAATCGACAACTATATCTGAAATGCCTATCGGCACCTATATCTGAAATGCCTCTCGGCACCAATTTTTGAAATGCCTATCGCAAACTACATCTGAAATGCCTGTCAGCACCTATATTTGAAATGCCTATCGGCAACCATATCTGGAATGCCTATCGGCACCTATATTTGAAATGCCTATCGGCTTCTATATCTGAAATGCCTATCGGCAACTATTTTAAAAATGCCAATCGGTCCCTAAAGCTGAAATGCCTATCGGCACCTATATCTGAAATGCCTATCGGCACCTTTATTTGAAATGCCTTTTGCAAACTACATCTGAAATGCCTGTCAGCACCTATATTTGAAATGCCTATCGGCAACCATATCTGGAATGCCTATCGGGACCTATATTTGAAATGCCTATCGGCTTCTATATCTAAAATGCCTATCGGCACCTATTTTTAAAATGCCAATCGGCAACTATATGTGAAGTGCCTACCGGCACCTAAATCTGAAATGCCTATCGGCACCTATTTTTGAAATACGTATCGAAAACTACATCTGAAATGCCTATCAGCACCTATATTTGAAATGCCTATCAGCAACCACATCAGAAATGCCTATCGGCACCTATATCTAAAATGCCTTTCGGCATTTATATCTGAAATGCCTATCGACACCTATATTTGAAATGCCTATCGGCACCTATATTTTAATTGCCAATCGGCAACTATATCTGATATGCCTATCGGCACCTATATCTGAAATCCTATCGGCACCTATTTTTGAAATGCCTATCGGAAACTACATCTAAAATGCCTATCGGCACCTATTTTTAAAATGCCAATCGGCAACTATATCTGAAATGCCTATAGGCCCTAATATCTGAAATGCCTATCGGCACCTATTTTTGAAATGCCTATCCGAAACTACATCTGAAATGCCTATCAGCACGTATATTTGAAATGCCTATCGGCAACCATATCTAAAATGCCTATCGACACCTATATTTGAAATACCTACCGGCTTCTATATCTAAAATGCCTATCGGCACATATTTTTAAAATGCTAATTGGCAACTATATCTGAAATGCCTATCGGCACCTATTTTTGAAATGCCTATCGGAAACTACATCTGAAATGCTTATCAGCACCAATATTTGAAATGCCTATCGGCAACCATATTTGAAATGCCTATCGACACCTATATTTGAAATACCTACCGGCTTCGATATCTAAAATGCCTATCGGCACATATTTTTAAAATGCCAATTGGCAACTATATCTGAAATGCCTATCGGCACCTATATCTGAAATGTCTATCGGCACCTATTTTTGAAATACCTATCGGAAACTACATCTGAAATGCCTATCAGCACCTATATTTGAAGTGCCTATCGGCAACCATATCTGGAATGCCTATCGGCACCTATATTTGAAATGCCTTTCGGCATTTATATCTGAAATGCCTATCGACACCTATACTTGAAATGCCTATCGGCACCTATATTTTAAATGCCTATCGGCAACTATATCTGATATGCCTATCGGCACCTATATCTGAAATGCCTATCGGCAACTATTTTTGAAATGCCTATCGGAAACTACATCTAAAATGCCTATCGGCACCTATTTTATAAAATGCAAATCGGCAACTATATCTGAAATGCCTATAGGCCCCCATATCTGAAATGCCTATCGGCACCTATTTTTGAAATGCCTATCCGAAACTACATCAGATATAGTTGCCGATTGGCATTTTAAAAATAGGTGTCGATAGGCATTTCAGATATAGAAGCCGATAGGCATTTCAAATATAGGTGCCGATAGGCATTCCAGATATAGTTGCTGATAGGCATTTCAAATATAGGTGCTGATAAGCATTTCAGATGTAGTTTCCGATAGGCATTTCAAAAATAGGTGCCGATAGGCATTTCAAATATTGGTGTCGATAGGCATTTCAGATATAAATGCCAAAAGGCATTTCGGATATAGGTGCCGATAGGCATTTCTGATGTGGTTGCCGATAGGCATTTCAAATATAGGTGCTGATAGGCATTTCAGATTTAGTTTTCGATAGGTATTTCAAAAATAGGTACCGATAGGCATTTCAAATATAGGTGCCAATAGGCACTTCAGATATAGTTGCCGATTGGCATTTTAAAAATAGGTGCCGATAGGCATTTCAGATATAGAAGCCGATAGGCATTTCAAATATAGGTGCCGATAGGCATTCCAGATATGGTTGCCGATAGGCATTTCAAATATAGGTGCTGATAGGCATTTCAGATGTAGTTTCCGATAGGCATTTCAAAAATAGGTGCCGATAGGCATTTCAGATATAGGTGCCGATAGGCGTTTCAGATATAGTAGCCGATTGGCATTTTAAAAATAGGTGCCGATAGGCATTTCAGATATAGAAGCCGTTAGGCATTTCAAATATAGGTGCCGGTAGGCATTCCAGATATGGTTGCCGATAGGCAATTCAAATATAGGTGCTGGTAGGCATTTCAGATTTAGTTTCCGATAGGCATTTCAAAAATTGGTGCCGACAGGCATTTCAGATATAGGTGCCGATAGGCATTTCAGATATAGTTGCCGATTGGCATTTTAAAAATAGGTGCCGATAGGCATTTTAGATGTAGTTTCCGATAGGCATTTCAAAAATAGGTGCCGATAAGCATTTCAGATGTAGGTGCCGATAGGCATATCAGATATAGTTGCCGATAGGCATTTAAAATATAGGTGCCGATAGGCATTTCAAATATAGGTGTCGATAGGCATTTCAGATATAAATGCCAAAAGGCATTTCGGATATAGGTGCCGATAGGCATTTCTGATGTGGTTGCCGATAGGCATTTCAAATATAGGTGCTGATAGGCATTTCAGATTTAGTTTTCGATAGGTATTTCAAAAATAGGTACCGATAGGCATTTCAAATATAGGTGCCAATAGGCACTTCAGATATAGTTGCCGATTGGCATTTTAAAAATAGGTGCCGATAGGCATTTCAGATATAGAAGCCGATAGGCATTTCAAAAATAGGTGCCGATAGGCATTCCAGATATGGTTGCCGATAGGCATTTCAAATATAGGTGCTGATAGGCATTTCAGATGTAGTTTCCGATAGGCATTTCAAAAATAGGTGCCGATAGGCATTTCAGATATAGGTGCCGATAGGCGTTTCAGATATAGTAGCCGATTGGCATTTTAAAAATAGGTGCCGATAGGCATTTCAGATATAGAAGCCGTTAGGCATTCAAATATAGGTGCCGGTAGGCATTCCAGATATGGTTGCCGATAGGCAATTCAAATATAGGTGCTGGTAGGCATTTCAGATGTAGTTTCCGATAGGCATTTCAAAAATTGGTGCCGATAGGCATTTCAGATATAGGTGCCGATAGGCATTTCAGATATAGTTGCCGATTGGCATTTTAAAAATAGGTGCCGATAGGCATTTCAGATATAGAAGCCGATAGGTATTTCAAATATAGGTGTCGATAGGCATTTCAGATATGGTTGCCAATAGGCATTTCAAATATAGGTGCTGATAGGCATTTTAGATGTGGTTTCCGATAGGCATTTCAAAAATAGGTGCCGATAGGCATTTCAGATATAGGTGCCGATA